>JASDQU011379273.1:0-23889 GCA_032191745.1 Picea mariana | reverse complement strand
GAGATTCTGAGGAGATTTGGGATGTTGGACTGTAAGTGCATGGCCACACCGATGGTGTCAAATTTTAAGAAGTTGAGTGAGTCTTCTTCCGATTAAGAATTGATTGATCCAACTATCTTCTCACACAGTGGTTATGTATAACTGATTTATTTCTTCCAAATCCAAACAGGTGGCCTCTATAAAACTTTCTCCTTTTGAAGGATCCAATGGTGCAATAAATATATATTCACCTGATTCAAAAGTCATTTTTCTTGTCTTCATGTTGATCACAACCTGGTTATCAAATTCCCAATCCAATCCAAGTAATGTTGGGTAAGGTGTTGTGCCATCTACTATCTCTATCACCTTTAAATCCGCCACAATGCACACTCCATCCAAATCTATTGTCACACCTTTAAGCCTTCCAATTGGTAACACTCTGTGTTGATTTGCTAGTTTAACTGGACATGTGGATAGCCTAATGTGGGTTCCCCCATACACTGCCATGTCTTCTTAGGTAAGACGTTTCCTTCAGAGCCTAAATCTAGTATGATATCTCCCATGTTGAAGTCCCCAATGTTGGCATTTAGCCTGAATTCTCTTCTTTTCCTTCTTCTTGTATGGATATGATTGACTATTTTCTGCTCTAACTTCCCTTCTACCTTTGTGTTACATCTTTCTAGCAGATTCTGTAAGACCTTAACAGATGATGGATCATTCAATAACTTAACACATGATTGAAAAAAAGTATTTATGGTACTTAATTTCTCTAAAGGTTGTTCTTTACTAGTATGATCCATTGAATATGACATCTCATACATTGGTGGGTCCTGAGTTTTTTGCGCAACTGATGTAAACACAATCTTCTCCTTGAGAAGCTCCTTTCTAGCCTCCTTAAATGTTTCCTTTTCTTTCCATGTGTCAAACTTCTTTTGTGGCTCAATATTCTTCTTTACCCATTGGTGTTGAGTTGGATATTTTTTTTCTGCATCCTCTCCTTTCTTGGCTCCTCCTCGAGTAATTATATTGTTGTTTTCCCATCATCCCTAGCCTCTATAGAAATCCACTGGACATTCTGGTTCCTTTTTTCTTGAATCTTTCCCAAGAGCGTTCGACAGTCTTCTGTGTCATGGTCTGCTGTGCGACAATACATACATGTCGCAGGTGGAAGTTGACAATTCCTCACATAATGTCCTAGTTGTTGGTAGTTATGGCATAATAATGGCCCTCTACCTCATCCAAATCCTCCTCTTTCCCATCCTCCACCTCGATCTCCTTGCGATGCATTGTATTGGGGTATCTAGTTATACTACATGAGATTATATTATGGCTACGCATTGTTGTACTATGGTTTTGTGGGGTTGAATGGTGGTGGCACTTGGTTGAACTGAGGTGAAAATTTCCCTCTCATTATCTGTTCTTGCACCCTGTAAGTGTCTAAATTTATTTCTCTCATCAGTTCCAATGTTCTACAGTCCTTATCATCATGACCCACTGATTTGCAAAAATTGCAATACGAAATTTTTGGTACTGTCTTATACTTTTGCATTATTGGAAAATGATATGGATCATTCCCATGTGCATTAAAAATCTTGCATCGTGGTCCTCATGTTGGCAAGGGGTTTGGCACCCCTGATGCTAAGTACTTCCCAAAATTTGGACACTCATTATTATGATGTCCTTTTGTCTTGCATAATGTACACCAAACAACTTCTCTTTTCTCTTTTCCCTTATTCTGGTTTAGTTGAAAGGTTAGATTCTTCATATCCTCCTTCAACTCCTCTATTATTGGATCTGTCCATTGATATTGGTTTTTTTCCAATTCCAGGGCTGCTTGAGAAGCCTCTTCCTGATTTTGGAACTTTTGTTGTCTCAAAGGATACTTCAAGTGTGGTAATAGTGAGTTCAAAAATAATTTCCTATGTTGCTTGTCAGTAATTGAATACTTCAACTTACCTTTTAGAAGTTTGAACCTTTGATCAATATCCCAAATAGATTCACCTGGTTTTTACCTGATTTCAATCATTTCATTCATGTACTGGTCTTTTGAGCTTGGCTTCTAAAACTCGTTCACCGGTATTTTTTTCACCTCTGCGACAATATTCAGTATTCCTCGTGGACTATTTACGTCAAGGCTCATGTATCAAACCAATGAACAGTCTCTTAGTATGATAGCTAACTGCGCAAGCTTTGTATCCTCTTCTGTGATCTTCTTTTCTTCCCATATCTTTTCACAGATAAATAAGTTCTTTTTAGGGTCCTCTAATGCCTCTCCCCGAAACTATGGTAATATGATCATGGGATCTTGTCCTTCCATTTTGAACTATGTTGAAGTACTAACTCCTTGTGGTGTAGATAATTGACTGTTACTTATTGAAATTTCTCCCCCAATTGATTGTCCTTGATTGGACCCATGTCCTGTTTCTCGTCTTCTACTAAAATTCAGTTTTCGAAACGTTGGTATTCTTTCAGGTGTATTAGTCACACATGGGGTTGTAAGTTCCACATTGACGATGATCTAGACTGGAGTCCTGCCTTTTGTTCCTGACCTTGGACCTCTTGTTTTCCTTTCATATTTTTCACATAGGATTTACTCGATCTGCTCCATAGCCCAGATATCCTCTATCTCTTCTTCATTGCTCGCCAAGCCCTCTATGTCGGCTATGACCCTCTTCTTGTTATTCATCTTATATTGGTAAGGTATTCCACTGTGTGTCTTTCCATCTATTTCCATTATATGATTTATCTGGTCCTATTCCATCATGATTGGGTCCATGGCCTCCTTTTGCTTCCCTTCATCCATCTCCTTGTCTATATCTCAACCTCCCATCACCCTTCCCCCATGCGCATAGGGAAGTTTAGTTGTTTGATTCCATGGTCATCACACCTTTATCATACAATAAAATCTTGATTGAATTATACATGGATATGATGTACCTACCTCTGGGTCCTTGAAGAAAATCTTGCTTTGTAGTAGTGTAGGACTTCACGGTATCTATTGCAAATTCAGTGATAAACCCTGCAGTAATATTGTCTAACCAAAATTATACTTCACGCATAAATTTGTTATTAACTTGTTGTAACTGGGCGATATTCATAAGATTCCACTCTAGCTTTATGATCCTATTTTTAGGGTGGTTGTCCTTCAACCTCAAGAACCATTCCTACAATAGATGCGGGAAATCATCGAAAAATACCTCATGCAAGTCGCTAAACATGTATTTGTCGAGATACTTGCGCAGTGTCAACTTAGGGTTTTTGTTATCCTTATGCACAAAATCGAGTTCCTTTGTCCTGAACCATATTTCAATCTCCGCCTTCGTTGGATTCCACGGCTTGAACATTCCCTTCTATGATTTCATTCTCCATTCTTTTGTTCTACATGTCCCGTCCACTCAATCATGTGTAGTTCTAGTCAACAATGGAACCACAAGATGAACCAAAGAGCAGAGAAGCGAGATATTTGTGGACGTAGCCCCAGGAGGGTGTGAACCACAGTACAATATTGCGTTCTATGTGTTGTTAATGAATTCTTTTACTATTATGTTAATCATTAGCTAAAGAATGAATGGTTAAAACTAGATATAACAACATGCATGCCTAAGTTAATGATGAATGAATCCTAGAAGTAGATGAATGATAATGATGATGTATACGAGAGAGAATTTGATCACAATCCCCACTCATTCCTAGACTAAAAACACCTGAGTATTGTAATCCCCCGTAAATCTATCTTGGGTGAGACTGCGTTGTGCACTTTGTGTGCAACGTTGCCTTCTGGTTTACCAGGAGGGATGATAGTTTTGAGGGTTTTGTTGGAAACCTATCTGAGATAAAAAAAACAGGTCATCCCAAGTAACCAAAAAATGGTTTTGTTGTGTCCCCCTCATTGTTCCTCCTACATGGGGACACTATCCTTCTTTCTTGTCTTCCCATCCTTCTTTGGGGCATTTCCCTTCTTCTATTTTGTTTTCTTAGGGCCAGGCTTCGTCTACTGTGTTGGTTTTCTGGCTGCGACACTTCCTCCCACAAATGTATTAGATGACCCTACTTCAATTTCTTTCCCCTTGGGAATGTATTTGGTGATGACTGGGATCTTCCAGTCATCCCTCTGGTCCTTTATTTCCCATTATACTTCCTCTATGTTGACATAGAATAAAAGTTGTATCCATTCTTTGTCTGGATCCCTGCGTGCTTGGATCCACATATTGTGTCTCATAGCCTTGAAGTTGGAAATCCTTTGGTACTGCGTGACCACCTCAGGAGTTATTCGATAGGTATTGGATATATTATCTTTCATATCGTTGAGATACCGAGCAAGTGTTGGCATTACCACTTCTCCACTTTGAATTGAAAGTTCTCCCCAATGATGTGTAAAGTGTTGTGCGACATCGTCCTATTCTATCACATAAGTATGAATAGGTAGGATATTTACATCCAATCAACACTATCAACATGATGAGCCACTAATAGTGGAACTCAGTCCCCAAGTACTACACATCCTTGTAGTTGTTTATAAACAAATTCAATAAGTATGGGGCCCAGCTAAGCATGGTGTCATTTGAGCACTGCGCTACAACTGTGAAAACTCTTGTGGGGACCTCCTACTTGCGACATTTTTGAAGGAGTTTGCATGCCATCAACTTTGTTTCCATCTCGGTGCCTTCGTCACTGATCCGCTTTATTATATTTCCACGTGAGCCCCTTTTGGTTCCATAGGTTTTCTTCATTTATTCCACGAGTGCCTTTTCCTTGGTTTTGTCTTCCATATACCGCGCGAGCTTCTCACCATTTGATGGAAGTCTTGTGATGAATGAAATTAATTCAACATCGATGGACACTGGTTTTTCCATCTACAAAAATCCTTCATGGAGGACTGCTAGTAACTGCTTGACATAGTTGTTCACATCTTTCCTCTTGCTGAAGTGAGGAATCTCCAACAAAAAATGCATCCTTGTACTTACTAGGCCTGCTACCCACTTCTTCTACTTCAACACTGGATCTCCTAATGGCCCTATTCCTAGGATTTCCATGGACACCTGTTCTTTAAACTCCAGGAAATTTCTGGTGCCAGACACATCGTGGTATGCATATCTTAACCTTTTGATGCAACCTGACAAACTTGGTGTGGCCTGCAACCCATATGGAATGCATTGGGATGCTTGCACGAGGACCTCACAATGGGTTGTTTCCCATTTCTCTGTGCTAGTGTGCTAGATGGCACAACCTTTGGTTCTCTTTCTTCCCCACCTGACTCTAGTTTTCCCATGATGTCTTTGAGTTTCACTTCCTCATGATGCATGGACCCTACCACATGTTGTGACACTAACCCGTCATATTCTGTCCTTTCACTGTCAATACCATTTGTCTGGTGGGATGCTTCAACCCTCGAAGGTTGCTGTGGGTTTCCTGTTGCCGATGGGTTTTGGCCCCCTGCACTTCCCTGTGCGTCGATGTCCATCTCAACCATTGTCGAGGCCTGTCCCTCTTCCTCTACGAGTGTGGCACTCACTAGTTCGGGTTGTGGTGAAGGAATTGTGTCGACATTGATGATTCCCTCTGGTTGTGTAGCAACTTGTTCTTCCTCTCTGGGTTCCTGTGGTGACTTGTGGCTGCTGTGTTTTTGTCGAGTTGTATGGATAGGTGCGTCTACCTTTGGAGGTGTCATCCTTTGTAATCCTTCCTTCTGCAATTGAAATTTGATTGCTAAGATCTTCAAACTCACTTGTTCACCACTTGTCTTTGTTCTCCTTAGCTCCTTGGATATACAAATTCACAATGAGTGTCATTTGGCCCACGTTTTAGTTATATATGGGGTGTCATAAATGCCCTAAATCTTCTCAAAGACACTTCTTTTATGTCCATAAATGTTTTAAATATTATTGAACATGCTTCATTAAGTTTCATAAATTCTCGGTTCGGGCCTTTTTTTACCATAATGACCAGTTTTTCTTTTCCGACCGCTGGTCTGTTTTCTGGTGTGCCATACGTTTCTGCTGTGAATTTTCTTTAGCACATTGTGTTTTCTTACTACCATTCCTATGCTGTGCACGATAATTTTTTTTTCTTGTCGCGTTGATTTCGTTGTCTGCTGCACACAACATTTCACAATGTTTTGTATTTTCCTACTTTATCTACTTTTGTCTTCCTTTTTCTTGTTTTTATTTTATTTTATCGGTTTTCTTTCCTAATATCTACTATAGTACACTATATACATGGTTTTCTTACTGCACTGTAACTTTTAAGAGTTAGTAGGTCGACTATCCCTATATAGTTTCAGTCGACTACCGTTGACCATTCCTTTCAGTTCTATTCCTCCCAAGTCCTTTAGATTCATAACTGCTCCATCTGTAATAGTCTTTACTTCATATGGTCCTAGCCAATGCATTATGAACTTACCAGAGTGTTGGAAAAATTTGTTGTCATAGAGAATAACTAGGTCTCCCTCCTTAAAGCTCTTGTTTTTTATGTGTCTGTCATGCCAGGATTTGTCCCTTTCTTTCTGTATCACTTGGTGAAATCCTGACAGAATCATGTCTTCTTCCATTTCCATCAGTTGAATTAACCTCTCTTGTACTGCACCTCTTTCTGCCATATTGGTAATTACTACTACACACAGATTGGGTACCAAAAATTCTAGTGGCACCACTGCTTATTGTCCATACACCAATCTGAATGGTGTCTGTCTTATCAACTTCTTGCATGTGGTTTTGTGTGCCCATAGTAATGATGGTACTTTCAAATCCCAATCATCCCTGTTAACATTGCAAATCTTAGTCAAAGAATTTTCCAAATTCTTGTTGAATTCTTCTACTGTCCCATTTTCCTGAGGATGATATGGTGTACTCTTTTGGTGATAGACTTCAAACTCCTTAGTCATAGCCTTGATGGTACTATTAATAAAATGGGTTACTTGGTCACTCATCAGAATCCCGGGACAACCAAATCTTTTGATCACTTTCTCAAATAAGAAGTGTGCTACTGTTTTTGCGTTGCAATATTTGATTGGTGTTGCTTCTGCCCACCTGGTTAAGTATTCGGTGGCAGTAATGATATATCTAGCTCTTGAATTTCTTTCTGGTGGATGAATAGGTCCGACAAAATCTATTTCCCATTTTTGAAATACCTGCACAGTTACTTGTGGTCTTATGGGCATCTCATCCCTCCTATTGGGTTTGCCAACCCTTTGAAAAACATCACAGTTTTGGAAATATTCCTTGGCATATTTATGAATTGTTGGCCACCATAAACCTGTGTGCAATACCTTCTTCATGGTATCTTTTCCTACATAGTTTCCTCTAGCTATACCTTCATGAACTTCTACTAAAACCTTAGGTCGTTCATGTTCCAATACACACCTTCTCAAAATATTGTTTGCGCCCATCTTGTATAAATGACCTATAATGAGTTGATAGTCTACAACTCTGATTACCATATTTTTCTTTTTCATAGTATTAATCTCCTATGGCACAACTCCTGTACTTAAAAGTTCAATGATATCAACAAAGTCTTCATCAACTACCTGTACTAAAAATAATTGTGCATCAAATTTTTTTTCGTCCAAGTTAGTATGTTCTTCTCCATTGGTTACCCTTGAAAAGTGATCAGGTCCTGTATTTTGCTTCCCTGATTTGACTATTACCTCAAAATCAAATTCTCAGAATAATAACAACCATCTACAAATCATCCCCCCCAACATTGGCTTGTTGACTAGATATTTGAGGGAAGAATGATCTATGAACATTTTAAAATGCTTGCCCAATAAATAATGTCTAAATTTCTGAAGTGCATATACCATGGCTAGGCCTTCTCTTTCTGTTGTGTTGTAATTCTGCTCATATTATGAAAACTTCCTGCTTGCAAAGGATATAGGATGGTCTAAGTCCCATGCTCATGGCTGCACCATAATTTCTCCAAGTGTTATTGTTGATGCATCTACATGCACATGAAATGTCTTTTCCCAATCTGAAAACACTAATATAGGTGTTGTCAGCGTCTTTTCCTTTAGAGTATCCAATCCTTGTTGACAATCCTCATTCCACTAAAATTGGGGGTCCTTTTTCAAATTTTTTTCCATTGGTGCAGTAATCTGCGCATACCCCTTTATAAACTGCCTGTATGTTCCAATGTGGATATTAACTGGCGCATTGAATTTGGTGGTGGTATGTTCACAATACAATATTGGCAAGGTCAACCAATAATCCCTGTTTGCACACTATATGTCCCAACAATATCCCAAAATGTGTATCAAAAATGTGTTTCTTGATGTTTAATGATATCTGACATTGCCTACATCTTTCCAACATTAGTCTTAAAAATTATACATGATATTTCAAAAGATTATACATAGTCTAGTCATCTAGATATACTTCTAAAAACTAATTTATAAATTCCTTAAAATCAACTATGACTATCGTTGAAAAGATAATTGGTGCATTCTTCAATCCAAAGGGAATGAATGTATATTGATAGGATCCCCATTCTGTAGAAAATATATTCTTATACCTATCCTCTGGAGCTATTTTGATATGATGGTAACCAAATAATCCATCTATGAATGAATATGCTTCCTGGCCTCCCACATTCTCCAAGATCTCATCTGTAAAAGGGGTAGGGAAAGAATCATGTAAGAAAGCATCATTGAGTTTCCTCAAATTTACGCAAATCCTTATCCCAACTTGCTTCTTTTCTTGGACTACCATGGGATAGATCCATTCAAATTCCTCCACTGGTTCTATTATACTAGCTTCCAACATTCAGTCAATTTATGCTTATACACTAGATTCATCCTATAAGGTCTCTACCTGATAGGTCTAGCATATGGTTTTAGGGGTATATTCATCTCACCTAGATCACCTGCTATGCATTTAATCTTTGTAAAGGTTGTTGGAAACATGTCACTGTATTCGCATAGTAACTCTGTTATCCTTTCTAGTGTTTTCTCATCCCAATAGTCTCCAATGATTGCCATTTTAGGATTTTATTCTATCCCAATGTTGACTTTCTTGACTTTGATTGGTGAAGCAAATGCCTATGACTCCAGAGATGGACCTTCCACCTCTCTCTCTCCTTCAATACCTGTGATTTGAATGTTGCATGTATCATCTTCATCTGGTGCTTCTTCTTCAACATGATAGCATGAGAGTAACTCTTTGATTGTATGTCTGTTCTGCTATTGATATTCTATTATAATTTCGACCTTCGGTTCATAAAAAAATATCACTCTCGTTATTAGCTTTAGAGTTGAATCAATGTTGGGGTTCTCATGCTCAAATGAGAAGGTTACTACGAAATTTTGTTGTAATAATGTCCATTCTATAGTGCCCCTATGAATATCCTAGTCTATGTTACAGTTCCTTGGGATCCATTCCAATGTATGAATGAAGTGTTGAGGCCATTCCTCTAGTGGTGTCATCGTCCAGTGTGCTCTTCATTTCTCTAGGTGTTCAACTGGTGTTCCTTTCCCATCATACTTTTTCCTGCATTGCTTCCTTTCTCTGTGAAAAATCTAATGTGCAATAGTTGTTTACAATGATACCAGTCCTGGATCATTTCTTTTTGCACAACCCACATTTTGTAGGTGTTTCCTTAAGCGCAACATCCAGGGCTAAGACCCTCTAATTTTCCAAAACTTCCTCCTCATATTTTGTCAAGAATTCTTCTAAGTCGTTTAACCCATGAAAATTGGGAGGTTCCCTTATCTATGTTCCAACCTATCTTACTGCGTAATGTATTCTTGCGCACATCCTTATGGAGACTTCATGTAGTCTCTGCTTCTAATTCTCCAAACATGTATCTGAGTCTGAAGAAAATGATGTAATGCTTCTTCAGCTGAGTACCCCATCTACAGTTGGGTTGACATAATATTCTTCTCGTGTAATGGTTCTGTAAAACTGATTTATTTTTTCCAAACCCAAACATGTCGCCTCTACAAACCTTTCTCCTTCTGAAGGATCCAATGGTGCAATAAATCTATATTTTCCTGATTCAAAATTCATTTTCCTTGTCTTTAGGTTGATCACGTCCTGGTTATCAAATTACCAATCCAATCCAAGTAATGTTGGGTAAGGTGTTGTGCCATCTAATATCTCTATTACCTCAAAATCTTCCACAATGCACACTCCATCCAAATATACTGTCACCCCTTTAAGCCTTCCATTTCATAAAACCCCGTGTTGATTTGCTAGTTTCAACTGAACAGTTGAATAGCCTAATATGGGTTCTCCCATACAATGCCATGTATTCTTAGGAAATATGTTTACTTCCAAGATTAAATCTAGTATGATATATCCCATGTTGAAGTCCCCAATGTTGTCATTTAGCTTGAATTCTCTACTTGTCCTTCTTATTGTATGCAGATGATTGACTATTTTCTTCTCTAACTTCCCTTGTACCTCTCTGTTATATCTTTCTAGCAGATTATGTAAGTCCTTAACAGATGATGGATCATTCAATAACTTAACACATGATTGAAGAAAATTCTTGATGGTACTTACTTGTTCTAAATATTGTCCCTTACTGGTGTGATCCATTGAAGATGGAATTTCGTACATTGGTGGGTCCTTAGTTTTTTGTTCAATTGATGTAGACACAATTTTATCCTTGAGAAGATCTTGTTTGGACTCCTTAAATGTTTCCTTTTCTTTCTGCGCGTCAAACTTCTTTTGTAGCTCAGTATTCTTCTTTACCCATTGGTGTTGAGATGGATCTTGTTTTGATGCATCAAATCCTATCGTGGATCCTCCTCAAGTAACTATATAGATGTTTTTCCCATCATCCTTGGCTTCTGTAGAAATCCATTGGACATTCTGGTTGTTTTGGTTCCTTTTTTCTTGATTCTTTCCAAGAGTGTTGGGAACTCTTCTATGTTATGGTATGTTGCGCGACAATACATACATGTCGCAGGTGGAAGTGGACAATCCCTTGCATAATGTCCTGGTTGTTGGCAGTTGTTGCACACTACTATCCCTATGACTCATCCAAATCATCCTCTACCTCATCCTCCACCTTTATCTCCTCGCGGTGCATTGTATTAGGGTACGTGGTTATACTACATAGGGTTATACTGTGGTTGCGCATTTTTGTACTGCGGTTGCGCTAGGTTGAATGGTGGTGGAACCTAGTTGAAATGAGGTGAAAATTTCCCTATCATCATCTCTTCTTGCACCATGTAAGTGTCTGAAGTCCTTTCTCAGTTCCAGTTTTCTATAGTCCTTATCCTCGTGACCCACTGATTTGTAATAATTGCAATATGAAATTTTTGGTACTGTTTTATACTTCTGCATCATTGGATAATAATATGGATCATTCCCATGCATCTTACAAATCTCACACCATGGTCCTCCTATTGGCAATGGGTTTGGAACCCCTATTTCCAAGTACTGCGCAAACGTTGGACATTCATTCTTATGATGTCCTTCTGTCTTGCATAACATACACCAAACATATTCCATTTTCTCTTTTCCCTTATTCTAGTTCAGTTGAAATGTCATACTCTTCATATAATCCTTTAGCGCCTCTATTGCTAGATCTATCTGTTGATATTGGTTTTCTTCCAATTGTAGGGCTGCTGGCAGAGACTCTGCTTGATTTTGGAACTTCTTTTGTCTCTGTTGGTTATCTGTTACTTACTCTTCTTTCTTGACCATATGAGCTATTGACCCAGGGTTCATGTCTTTCGGGTTTCCAACAAAGCCTCTAAAACTATTGTCCTTCCTGGTAAACCAGAAGGCAACACAGTTCACAGGATGCACTGCGCAGTCTCACCCGAGATAGATTTAAATGGGTGGCTGTAAGACTCAGGTGTTTACAACCTAGGATTGAGTATGAGATATAGGTTTATTATTCAGAGACATGCACTACAAATTGTGATTGCAATATATTGTTATTCATGGTCACACACTTATCTACCAAAGTTTATTTCCCAAGTAGCATAATCGTATTCCAAAAAAATATATTAACTCATTCATCAAGCACAACAATTAACTACTAAAACAAAATTAAAGACATTCATGCATTCATCACATTACACAGATATTACCGTGTTTCACCCCCTCTTGGGCTACGTCCACAAAGATTTGGCTCTTGGCTCTTTTATTATGGTAGTTCTGCATCTCCAGCGTCACGCGCTTACACTTCTCCTCAAATGGGTAAGATCTATATGAGGTGAACTAGATCACACTAGGCTCCTCAGTCTGCGATCTAATCCTCAGATATTCCTCCTCTCCTCTGTTTTTAGCTCAACAACTTACACAATAGTTTCATCACAATATTACATATCGCATCGACTCATATATATTCAACATGAACAACACAAAGAAAAACTAATCAAGAACCAGACACAACAAAAAATGGAACCCTCTATTATACCTACGTATCTATATTTATATCTATCGGGATATTCATCCATTTACAATTAATTTAAAAAACCCTAACCCTATCGACGTTAGGTCTTCCTCCCATGAGCGCGCTTTTTTCTTCCTCCAACTGTCGCTTCCCTTGTGCACGCTTTCTTGCATGTGCGTGTGCTGTGTTTCGCTCCAATTGTTGCTTCAGTTTTTGCACACTTTCTTTCCCCATGATCATCCTTTTTTTGACTTCGGCCTGCTGCCAACAGGCCCCCAATGCTGACATGTGAATCGTCCCGAGTCACCTAATCCTTCTGAGCTTCCTCGATCTCCCTGGAGATCGTCTGGAAATTTTCCTTGAGCTCTATTGCTTTTGTCAGTGCCTGAGCGGTCTTCTCCTTGATGGTGTCCACTACTTGATTTTCCACTCCATTGCTCAAAAATCCCACACATTCTTCCTAGGTCTATGCTATCTGTGTTTTATCTCCTTCTACCTGTGCGATTACTTCTACTACCTATTCCTGCAATGACTCTATTTGAGCATGGTGCTCCTGTTTCTGCGTTTGCGCAGTGATAAGTTCTGCTTGCATCTTCTTAATCTCTTGCATCCCTTTGACTTGTTTTGGGATTGGTATGGTATTCTGCCTCTACTTGAGCTCATGGATCACTGCATTGATCCTTTCCTCTTCCTTGTCCCAACGTTGGACCTGTGGATCCTCCTCCAACCTTTTCCAAAGCTGCGCTGCTTTGTCGAACAAGTCAGCTGTTGTGCTAACCTGCTGCTTTATCTCCTGCAGTTGCGCTATTGCTTCCTGCTTCCTTTTCTCCTTCACTGTTGGTGGAGTGGTTGGTGTAAGATTCTCTTGAAGAGTCTCGAGTTCCTTCTGATATTTCTCGATGGTCTGCTCAATTTGATCGATCTTTTCTTCTACGGGGAGTTCGTTTCCTTGCGCGGTGTTTGGAAGTTTATCAAAAATTCCTCCCACTCTTAATTCTAGTTCGTTCCTGCGTTCTTTTTCCTCCTGAGTTTTGATCTTGGCCTACTCATAATCTTTGTCGAGTGCCTCCTGCTTCTTTGTTACTTGTTGTAGCTCGACTAAGTTTCTGTGTGCACGAGACTATACCTCATAGTCGATGCTCACCTGTAACTTGTGTAGTGCCATTGATGGCATCCACATCAAGAACAATTGGATGTGGTTTAAATCCTTCAGGGGTGTCTTCCCCATGATTTCATCCATGCACAACATATTAGGTGTGATGTATATCGTTGCGTTTGTGTGTGGCATTGAGTGGACTGGGTCTCATTCTTCTACCTCCACTCTCTCATTGGTCCATGGTGCTGATGGCTCTATGCCTCTGCTATTGCTTACTATCTGTACTTCCTCGAGTTTCTTGATGAACTGCCCCATCTCTACCAGTTCTTTTTGCAGTTTATCCATGTGATGTGTTGCATGATCGAAGTCCTCTTCTAGAAAATCTTGGACCATTCTGGCGATCATTTTCCAATCTTCCTCTGTGATAGTATAGTTAGGTGATGTTCGTTGCACCTTTTCTTTTTTGCGCACACCTCCTGTCTGTGCTACCGGTCTCTTAGTTCCCCCTGATTCTTGCGTATTGGGATTTGGGGTGGTCTCCTGCGCTCCCTTAGCTTGTGTCTACTGTTCGTTGGTTGACTATGTAGTCTCTTTATTCCCTTTCTAGGTTCCTATCTTGTTTGACCATTTGTCTATCTGAGTCAGCTTACCTTGGCCCGTTCTTGGTTTCTTGGGAACTTGGATTTCTGGGGGCTGCATTTCCGCCTGCTCTGTCTCACCTTTTGTTGTTCGTTCTAGGAATTCCTAGGTAATGGATAGGATTTTCCATTCATCAGGCCATTCGCTGATGACCATGTAGATATCACCCTCTTTGATGCAACAACGCATCTATAGCCACTGTTTATCTGGATCCTGCCTTGGTTGTATCCACATTGTTTGTCGTGTGGCCTGGAAGTTGGTGATGTCCGCATATCACATGACAATCTATGGTGTTATTCTCCATGATTGACTGATAGCTTCCTATATGTCACATAGGTATGCTTCAAATATGATTCCATTCTCCCTCTTATGCCTGGCCTGTGGCCCGGATCTCAGTAGTAGGTATCTAGCTCCCGCTGGCTATGGTCTGGTACAAAAAATTACATACCCTGGTTCCCGCCATCCCATGAAGGCTATTATGGTGATGAGCCATGAGTAATGGAACTCTGTGCCTAGGTCCAGCGCATACTTGCAGTCCTCTTGAAATAATTTCAATAAATATGGTGCCCATCTCATTGAGGTTCCTTTGACGCACTGCGCTGCAACTGCAATGACTCCCGCTGGTACTTCGTCTTTGCGACATTTTCTTAGCAATTTGCAGGATAAGATTTTTGCACCCAATTGTGTACCTACATTGTTGATTCATTTGATCATGATGCCTCTCGTTCCCCTGGTGGTGCCATACTTTTTCTTCATTTCCTCTGCCAACGCTTTCTCCTTGGATTTTTCGTTCAAAATCAACGCAGGATCCATACCCCAAGTTGATAACCCTGTGATTTGTGAGATAAGATCAACAATTATGGGGGGGGGGTTGTCTAGCCATATGTCCCCTCCATGTGTGACTGCTAACAACTTCTTGATGTAGGCTGTCGTGTACTAGCCTCTGCCAAAATGTGGTAGGGTTATCATACCTAAGATTCCTGTTTTGTTTAGCCTAGTTGCCCACTGGTATGGCTGGGTAATGTATTATCCCAGTCGGGTTGTGTCTATGGTCTCTATAAAGACCCTCCGTGCAATTTATGAGAACTTGGTTTCATCTAATACATCAGGGTATGAATATTTGAGCTTCCCAACGTGGCCCAGTAGCTTCGGTTCTACCTGTACTCTAACTGGTATGCGTGGTAGAAGAATTTCTACTACAAGCTTCTTGCGGGGTGAGCTCGATATCTGTACTCTGTCTTTCTGCTGCGGTGGCTGGTTCAAAGTTCCAATAGCTTTCGATTGTTCCCTCGTAAGCCATTCTGGCCAAGCCGAGGCATCTTCAGTGGTCTCCCTTGCTGGGTGACCTAAGAGGGAGGGTCGTTTGAGACTCGTCTGGTTGCACTGCTACTTCCAGATTCTGTGCCATTCCGTTAACTTCCAGGGCTGCTTCGATGCTTCCTGGTTGCACATTCTTTTGGGTTTCCTCTTTCTCGTTCTGAGGCTCCTGTGTTGCTACTGGAATATCCACTTTCATGGCATCTACTGGTGGTTTCTGAATTTCTTCCACAATTGGTGTAGAGTTTGCCGGTATCGTCTCTAGGGATGGGATTTCATCGATATCGACAATCTCTAGCTGTTGTTGGTCATTTTATTCCGACGGTCCTCGTGACCTAGTTTGCACTCTAGTCGTCCTGGCAATCTGGCTTGCTTCTATTGGCTTCGGTGGTGGCATAGTTGTGACTGTCGAATGTTTGCTGATTTCGAATAGCTTATGTGAGCTCTATATTCTCGCTCTGTTTGTTTTGGATGCTATTACTCTCTCTATGTTCTCCTTTCACGAATAGACTAGTTTCTCCCGTGCTCGCGTGTTGTATGGGCTTGTCATGAAGATTGTCGAGGAGGCTTCCTTCATTATGTGTTTAATGCACCATAACTGTGGGTTCAATGCATATGCAGTCGTTTCGTACTTTCCATTACACTTGCTTTGCCGACTCCTGTTGGCGCGTTTAATGTGATGTCCCATCAGTCGTTGCCATGATTTAATTCCGGCTAGTGCTCTCTTGTCATCCTGCTTTTTCTGACTTTCCATTTCCCACTTGTTTTCCCTTTGTATGTAACCTTTGTTCATGCCTTTGCCGAATTTGTTTTTTCAACTACATGTGGCCTTCCTATTTCTGGCGTACTGCGCCTTCTTTAGTTTTTTTTCCATTTTGCTCTTTTTCTGTTGTTTTTTTTTTACTGCGCGGTGGGTGGTCAACTGTCCTTATACATTTTCAGTCGTCTCCCGTTGATCATTCCTCTGAGGTCCATGCCTTCGAAATTTATTAACTGTACATCTCCCCCGTCTGTGATATATTTTACTTCATATGGTCCTAACCAATGCATTTTGAGATTTCCTGGGTGCTAAAATGACTTGTTGTCATACATTAATACTAGATCCCCTTCCTTGAATGTTTTCTTCTTGATGTGTCGATCGTGCCAAACTTTGTCTCTTGCTTTCTACACTTTTTGATGGAATCCTGCTAGGATTCGATCTTCCTCCATGTTTAATAATTGATTCAATATTTCTTGTACTGCACCTCATTCTTTCATTTGTGTGATAATTGCTACGCACAAGCTGGGTACTAAAAATTCTAATGGCATTACTGCTTCTTTGCCATAAACCAATTTGAATGGTGTGTGTCCTATCAAATTTTTGCATGTAGTTCTGTATTCCCATAATACTGCTGGTACCTTGAGGTCCCAGTCGTCTCTATTGACGTTACATATCTTTGTTAGTGCGTTCTCCAGAATTTTGTTGAAGGCTTCTATTGTGCCATTTGCCTGTGGATGATACGGTGTGATTTTTTGGTGATGGAATTCAAATTCTTTAGGCATTGCACGGATGGTGCTGTTTATGAAGTGTGTGCCTTGGTCGCTCATCAAGACTCTTGGGCACCCAAATTTGGTGATTACGTTTTCAAACAAAAAGTGTGTTGGTGTCTCTGCGATGCAATCTTTTACTGGTGTGGATTCCACCCATCTTGTTAGATATTTCGTCTTGGTGATAATGTACCTTGCCCCTGTTCTTTTGGCTGGTGGGTTAATTGGTCCCACAAAGTCAATTCCCCATTTTTCAAATGCCTGTAGTGTTACTTTTGGTCGTAGTGGCATCTCGTCTCTTCTATTGGGTTTGCCTACACTTTGACAGACATCTCATCTCTAACAGTACTCTTTTGAGTCTCTGTGAATTGTTGGCCACCATAGTCCTGCGCATAGTACCTTCTGCGTGGTAGATTTTCCTGCATAATTCCCTCCCACCATTCCCTTGTGGGCTTCTGCTAAAATTCTTGGTCATTCGTTCTATAACACGTACCTTCACAAAATGCTATCTGCGCCCATCTTGTATAAATGACCTGCAATTAGTTGATAGTCGGCCGTGTGGACTACTAAGTTCTTCTTCTGCGTGGTGGTATATTCATGCGGCGCAGTACCTGTGCTCAAGTACTGGATGATCTTTATGAAGTAATCATCAACAATCTATACTGAGAATAACTATGCATTCGGAAATTTATCTTCTAAATTCGTAGGTTCTTCTCCATTTGTGACCCTTGATAGGTGGTCAGGTCCTGCATTCAGTTTTCCTAGTTTAACTATTACTTCAAAGTCAAATTATTGAAATAATAGTAACCATCGACAAACTCTCCCCCCCAACACTAGCTTGTTGACTAGGTATTTCAGGGTTGAGTGATCTGTGAACATCTAAAAGAGTTTTCCCAATAGGTAATGTCTGAACTTCTGTAGTGCATAAACCATGGCTAGGCCTTCCCTTTCTATCATCTTATAATTCTATTTTGAGTCTGATAACTTCCTACTTGAAAACACTATTGGGTGATCCAAGTCTCCCTCTCCTGGCTGTGCTAAGATAGCTCCAAGTGCTATCGCTGATGCATCTACATGCACATGGAATGTATTTTCCTAGTCTGTAAATACTAATAGCGGCACAGTGACCATCTTTTCCTTCAAGGTATCTAGACTGTGTTGACACTTGTCGTTCCATTGATACTTTGTATCCTTTATTAACGGATTTTCCATTGGTGCTGTGATTTGCGCATATCCTTTGATGAATTTCCTGTAGTATCGTGTGTGTCCTAACGTCACTCGTAGCTGGCGAACTATTGTTGGTGCTGGTAAGTTAACAATAACTGCGATGTTTTCCGGATCTACTAATAAGACTTGTTTACATACTATATGACCCAATAGTATCCCAAACGGTGTCCCAAATATGAATTTATTGATGTTCAATGATACTTGGCACTGTCTTCATCGTTCTAACATCAGTTGTAAAACATCCACATGGTTTTTCAACAGGCTATATACTGTCCAGACATCCAGGTATACTTCGAGAAACTGATGGATGAATTCCTTAAATGCTACGATGACCACTCTGGAAAATATTGCTGGTGCATTCTTTAGTCCAAACGACATGATTGTGTACTGATAAGATGCCCATTCTGTCGCGAGTGTGGTCTTATGTTCATCTTCCTGTGCTATCTTAATCTGATGGTAGCCTGAGAATCCATCAGTGAATGAGTAAGATTCATGTTCTCCCACATTCTCTAACACTCCATCTGTGAATGGTGTAGGGAATGGGTTGTGTAGGCATGCATCGTTCAACTTCCTCAAGTCGACGCATGTCCTGATTCCTCTTCCCTGTTTCTTGTCTTTCACTAGTATCAGACTTATCCATTCTGACTCCTCAACTGGTTCGATGATGTCGGATTCGAGCATCCTATCAATTTCATCCTTAACTTTTTTTTTTTATATATGGGGTTTAGTCTGTATGGTTGCTGTTTGGTAGGTATCATGTCCAGTCTGAGTGGTATCTTCATTTCTCCTAGTTCTCTAGCTTTACCCTTCATCTCTGTGAATGTTCTGGGAAAAAGGTCGCTATATTCGCACAACAACTCTGTGATGATTTCTACTGTATGCTCATCCCAATAATCTCCAATGATGGTCATTTTGGGATGTTCCATTGTCTCGATGTCAACTTTCTTTACCTTGATTGGCGCAGAAATGAATTCTAATTCTATGGGTTGTCCCTCCACATCTCTTTCACCTTCTACTTCATCAATTTGAATATCACGTGGGTCCTCTTCATTTGGTGCTTCCTCCTATACATGGTAATATGACAACAATTCCTTGACTGTATGTTTATTCAACTGTTTCTCTTCTCTGATAAATTCTATTTCTGGTTCTTTGATGAATATTACTCCTCTGATCTGTTTGAGGGTTGCGTCTATGTTGGGGTTCTCATGCTCGAATGAGAAAGTGATTGTGAAGTTCTGTTGTAATTTCCTCCATGTCGTAGTTCCTTTGCTCAATTCCTGGTTTGTATACTAGTTTGCTGGTATGCCCTCTAAAGTATGTATGAAGTGATGAGGCCATTCCTCTGGTGGTCTCATTTTCCACCACGTTTTTCACTTCTCCAAGTGTTCTGCCGATGTCCCTTGTCCTTCATACTTCTGTTGTTTTTTGTTTTCCTATTCTGTGTCGAACCTTATGCATAGTAATCGCTTACATTGATACCGGTCCGTGATTGTCTCTTTATGTACGCCCCACCATCTTGAGGGTGTGGTCTTTAGAGATAAGTCAAGTGCTAACAGTCTATGATTCTGTAATACTTCATCTTCATATTGTGTCAATAATGTTTCCAAATCATTTAGTCAGTGGAAACTGGGTGGTTCCTTGATTTCTGTGCCTACCCACCTTACTGCGTGGTCTATTCTTGCACATCTTCTCGTGGATACTTCGTGTAGTCTCTGCTGCCAGTTTTCTAGCCCGGTGTCTGAGTCTGTTGCACATGAAGTAATGCTCCGCCAACTGAGTGCTCCATCTGCAATTGGGTTTATGTAATCCTCTTCGTGTGCAGTTGTTCTGTACAACCGTTCGATTTCCTCTAAGTCCAGACAAGTGGGTTCTACGAACCTATCCCCTTTGGATGGATATAATGGTGCTACGACCCTGTATTTTCCAGATTCAAATGTCATTTTCTGGGTTTTCAAATTGATTATGGCCTGGTTGTCAAATTACCAATCCAGACCAAGCAATGTAGGGTAAGGTGTTGTGCCATCTACTATTTCAATGACTTCGAAGTATGCTTTAGTGTGTACTCCATGAAGATCTACTGTCACTCCTTTCAGTCTACCTATTGGTAGGACCCTATGCTAGTTTGCTAGTTTCAATTAGACATTTGAGTATCCCAGTGTTGGCTCTCCCATGCATTGCCATGTCTTCTTTGGTAATACATTCACTTCGGATTGTAGATCTAGGATAATGTCTCCCATGTTGAAATCCCCAATGTTGGCATTCAGTCTGAATTCCCTGCTTGTGTGTAGGTGGTTAATAGTTTTTGGTTCTGGCTTTTCGTCCGTCTCACTGCTACATTTCTCTAGTAGGTTTTGCAGTATTTTCACAGATGAAGGATCACTTAATACTTTCATGCATGATTTAAAAAAGCCTTTGATTGTACTTACTTGTCCCATGGGTTGCATTCCGTTGGTATGATCCAGTGAGGGAGACATCTCATATTCTTGGGCTTCCTTGAATGGCTGTGCATTTGAATTTGACGATGTGTCCTCCCTCTGAAATTCTTGTCTGGCTTCCTTAAAGGTCTCCTTTTCTTTTTGTGTGTTGAACTGCTTTCTTGGTTCAGTCTTCTTCTTTACCCATTGGTTTTGTGCTGGTACCCGTTGAACTGCATCATTGCCTCTTTTTGTTCCTCCACGAGTGACTATATTGATGTTCTGTCCCTCATCCCTTGCTTTGGCTGAAATCCATTGAACATTTTGATTGTCCTGGTTCCTCTTTTCCCGAATCTTTACTAGCAGTGTCGGACATTCCTATGTATCATGGTCCGATGCGTGACAATACATACAAGTCGCTGGTGGAAGTGGACATTCCCGTGCACAATGTATTGGTTGGTGACAATTGTGAGATGTGAATGGTCTTCTACCTCATCCGAAACCTCCTCTGGCTCATCCTCCTCCTCTATAGCCTGCTCGATCACCTCTCGGAGCATTATATTGTGGTTCCTGATTGTACTGCGCAGTGTTGTACTGGGGCTGTGCTAGGTTGTACTGCGGCTGTGCGTTATTGTATGGTTGTTGCACAATATTATATTGCGGCTGCGCAATGTTGTAAGGAGCCGGGGCTTGATTGAACTGTGGCGCTGCTTGCCTAGTCATCATTTCAGACTGTACCCTATATGCATCTGATTTTCTTTCCTGCATCAGCTCCATGGTTATACAATATTTATCATTATGGCCTAATGATTTTCAAAAGGTGCAGTATGAGCTCTTTGGAACTGTCTGGTATTTTTGCATCATCGTGCAGTGATAAGGGTCGTGACCCAATTTCTTGCATATTTTGCACCATAGTCCTCCCTGTGGTAACAGATTTGGCATACTGGCTTCCATATACTGCGCGAATGTTGGGCATTCGCTCTTGTAGTGTCCTTCTGTCTGGCATGTGGTGCACCAAACGACTTCTTGTTTGTCCTTGTTCTTATTCTGGTTCAACTAAAATGTTAGATTCTTCAAATCCTCCTTCAATTCTTCGATAGTTGGGTCCGTCTGTTGGTACTGGTTCTCTTCCAGTTGCAAGGCTTCCTGCAGATCCTTTTCTTTCATATGAAACTTCTTTTGTTGTAAAGGATATTTTCAATGTGTTAATAGTGAGTTGACAAATAGGTGCCGATGCTGCATATCGGTCAAAAGGTATTTGAGCTTTCCCTTCAATCGCTTGAATCTCTAATCAATATCCCATACAAATTCTCCTGGTTTCTGTCTGATTTCGATCATCTCATTCATGTACTGATCCTCTGAGCTCAGCTTCTGGAACTCGTTAATCAGTAGCTTCTTAATGTCGGTGAGTGTCCTTGTCATTCTCGGGGCACTGTTTGTGTCTAGACTCATGTACTAGTCTAGTGCGTGGTCTCTTAGCGTAATTGCTAGCTACACGAGTTTGGTATCTTCATCAGTGATCTGTTTTGTTTCCCAAATCTTTTCACAAATGAACAAATAATTCTCAAGGTCTTCTACAGATTCCCCATGAAATTCTGGCAATTGGATAGTGGGATCGTGTCCTGCCATTCTGAATACTGAACTACTACCTCCTCCACACGATCTAGATACTTGACTAGTGCTGCCTGAACTGGCTCCTC
Organism: Picea mariana; assembly: GCA_032191745.1. Lineage (NCBI taxonomy): Eukaryota > Viridiplantae > Streptophyta > Pinopsida > Pinales > Pinaceae > Picea > Picea mariana. The sequence goes on along the minus strand of JASDQU011379273.1, from coordinate 1,645 downwards.
CAGTCATTGCTTCATGTGTAGATGTACTTCCTTTTGTCGGATTTCCTTCGAACTTCGGTTGTCTAAAAAGTGGTGTTCTCTTTGGTGTATTAGTCACACATGGGTTTATGGGTTCCACACTGACATTAATATGGATAGGATGGATGCCTTCTCCTCCCATTATTGGACCTCTCGTTTTCCTCTCATATGTTGTGCACAGGATTTCCTCAATATGCTCCACAGCCCAGAGATCCTCTACCTCTACCTCATCACTTGCTAAGCCTTCCCTTGTGGCTACAACTCTCTTCTTGGTATTCATTTTGTATTGGTAGGGTACTCTGCTACGTGTCTTTCTTGTTGACGCCAACATCCACTTGACCTGGTCGTCATCCATCATGATCAGATCCAAGGGTTCCTCCTCTTGCTTGCCTTTGTCCTTACCTCCTTCCATTTATCCTTTCTCTGTCAGTGCTTCCTCCCCTTCCCCCTGTTAGAATATAGAAGATGGTGTGCTCGTTTTACCATTGATGATACCTTCGTCACCCAACTATAGGCCAAAGCCTCCCTCTGAGAACCTTAACCTTGACTGAGAATTCCTCCGGAAGCAAACCCTAGGCTAGATAGCCAAACAAAAGGTAGCACACCTCTCTCCAAGGATAGTGCAACACAAAATACTGATCAGGTAGTCCCAAACCCTAGCCAAGAGATATTCAGGCCAATACTGAAAACTTGCTGCTACAACAGTTGCACCAGTAGCTCTCCTCCAAATCTACGCACAAGACTGCAACTGCAGTGCGCACCAACTGGGAACTGCAATTCTGAGATGCTGTCAAATGAGAACTGGCACCCTGTATTTATGGTGGTTCTGCCAGTTTTGCTGGGGCCGACTTCTCCTTCTGGATATGTGTCTGTTCAGTATATTATTATTAATTTTGGCCGACTTCTTCTCTTGGAGGCTAATAACCTAATATAAATTATCTTTTTGAGCCGACAAGGCTTCTAGGGTTATTAGCCAACTTATTAGGGTTTCTCTTGCTTCCTAGAGTCTTCTAATCTCGTCAGGTTCGCACATGGAGGTAAATACCTCCCGCAACTACCATAATATTAACACTCCCTCCTAGCTAGAGAGGTATTTACAAGTAATGGACTTGAGCACAAAAAACATACCATTTACCCGGTAGCATCCATATAGTCATCTAGACTATTTCATCACTAGATCATGAGCATCACCATCATCATCAGCTGCATCATCTCTCAAAATCATACTTCATCTGAGTAATTAGATATGATGCTGGATAAGTCACTCTCACCATAGAGTGATACAAGAGGAGTAAAAGTTCTGAACTGTTTTCCGTTTGGAAAATCTCTGTTCATCATCCATCTGAATGATCATTATCTCCAATAAACTGCTGATAGTCTTCAAGGCAATTAGAACAAGGATAGAGCACAACTGTGTCTATTCATAGTAGTAAATAACTACAATCCAGTGGTTCACTACCACATCAAGTAACACACAAGTACTTGATCAATAACGTATGGTTGCGAACATTGAAACATATTCACCACAATAGTCCTCATCTACTGTCATACAGTCTTCATAAAAAACATCTGATAGCATCCTGCATAGAAACAATGTTATGATATAGATTGAATTATCTAGGACAAT
>JASDQU011379272.1:22733-43029 GCA_032191745.1 Picea mariana | reverse complement strand
AAATGAACTCTTTACAAATCAATATATGATATGATGTAGATTTGAACCATACCAATCTATCTCCATATAGATAAAAGTTAAAAAAAAAATTCAATGGATTTCTTCAAAATTTTATAAGAAAACTTTATGTAGAGACAATTAGAATAATATTTATAAACACTAATCAATGGATAATATGTTACACCTCTCTTAATCATTTTATGGTATTAGGAGAATTCTTTCTTAACTATATAATAGATATATAGTTATCAACTAACTATATGATAGCTATATAATTATCATCTAAGAAAATACTAACTATATGATAGCTATATAATTATCATCTAAGAAAATATGAATGCATATTTTTACATTTGAGCCAAGAAAACATAATGATTCAAGGACATCAATTCACATCCACTTAGAAACACTTAGAAACATAGTAAATATTATCAAAAATAACAAACTTAAAAAAGAGAGGTTGAAGATATGTAATCTCATTAGGTGTGTATCATAATGAAGGGAAATAACTACCATGACAAACAAAGTATCCATTTTCCTCACATTATATATATATATATATATATATATATATATATATATATATATATATATTGCAACATTGAGTAATTTAGTCTTTTCTTAATTAGATATTTGACTTATTTTTCCTCACATAAAATAGTGAAAATTTGTGCAAAACGATTTGGTTGATTTGTATACATTTCAACCAAAAAAATTTCAAATACTAGTTGAGATTTATAGAAATCTCCATCATGAATAAATAAATATTCAAAGATGATATCCCGAACAATTATTCCATCATTTACTCTCTTGCAATATTATGATAAATCTTGTACATCAACATGGGGTCAACCAAACTAAACCATATATTATTTTCTCAACATGGGGTCAACCAAACTAAACCATATATTGTTTTCTCTACCATAGCGTTTGATTCTACTTCGTCCATGCCATGCAATCATTTAAAAAATTAAAAACCATTTTTTCTTGACAAAGTCTTCTTGTTTGATGCTCTTAGGTGAGCAGGTCAATGAGCCATTTTTATAGATTCAAATTTTCGTCACCATTTTGTACATAAATCATTTAATATTAAAACAAGCTAACTTATTTAACTTTAATTATCCAAATTTTCACTTTGAAAGTTTTGTAAAATAATAAATTTGAAAAGTTAAAAACAAATTAAATACAAAATAATAAATTTGAAGACTTAAAAACAAATTAACATACTGGAGAATAGTTTTACCAAATAAAATTTATACATACCAATCTGATGAACCAATGTGTCCCTCCCTTTCCCTATTGGCTTATCCTATTACTGTTTATCCATTTCCTCCTTCCTCCTTGCTTTCACGACATGATCAATAAAGGGAGTGTGGTTTCAAGACATGATCAATAAAGGGAGTGTTAGCTAAGTCATTTTTAGAAAGACTTTGTTATTTGGATATTTTTAGTAATAAAGCTATTTGCCACATCAACATAAATGAGTTTTACAGTTCTAGAATCTAGAACGAACTTTGTGATTTTTTTATTTTTTAATATTTCCTTCACGACAATAATGGTATGTTGTCATCTAAGACATAAATTTATAGATTCCATTTCTACTTTTTCATGTGTAAGTTAAACCAATAATTTGGTGTTTTCAATCTAAGACATATAAATTCATAGATTCCATTTCTAATTTTTTTCATGTGTAAGTTAAATTAATAATTTGGTGAATTTGTCAAAAGAAACTTAAATAGGATGTTGATAAATTTGTAACAAATCCTAATTTGCCACATATTCTTCATTTACTTTTGAAATCGCAAATTGAGAGGTGTAACAACACATATATTAACTTCAATAGATACCAATGATATGTTCTTGTAAATTCTTTCTAATTTATCATAGCTTTATTATCCTTTTGCATCATCACCTTTGTGGAACATGCTTGTAAGGCCCTGAAAGAAAAAATTATTGATATCCTTTTCAAACTTCGGATGCTATCTCTTATGATGAATATGAGTGATCATATTCATCAAACATAATATATAATTATTTTCCCGAAACTTGTTTCCTAAAGTCACTAAAATATTTTTGTGCAAATTACTTACTTTAGTTATTCTTGATGAATTTGATTTGTCATATGACAGTAAAATTTAATATTTTTTATATAAGATATGTCATATACTAATTTATAGAAGAGGTTGATTGATTTTTCCTTTTTATTTATAAATTGCAATGAATATTTCAATAAATTATACAATTTGTTTTTATAGATCTTAGATTAATTATTATGAATTTATTGTTTAGATTTATGAAAATAAATAAAATACAAAAATGAAAGAACAAGAAAATGTACACACCATCTACATAATGAACACAAGATGTATCATGGGAAACCGGTAATGGGAAAAAACTCATATAGAAGGTGATACCTATGCTCTACTCTATTTTCTTCATTTATGCTATGCAAATACAATGAAAGGGTCACTCATTATGGAGTTTCCTATGACAATGTGGCCTGAACAGATGATATAGAATCTACTTCCTCCTCTATTATGCTCTCAAACCGCACTCCAATATGCTATACTCAACTATGGAACAAATACAATGCTAAAGAATGGAACACTTTCTCCTCCTAGTAGCTTGGTATTTAACATAGACTGATAGCCATCTAGGGTTAGGATTTTTTTGCATCATCAACCCTCAATTAGTGATAAGGTTTTGGACCTTCTAGAATCTTCCTAAAATTCCACTTATGGCTAGCCCATACATGTGAGTAATGGGGGCTGAGGTGGAATCCATTTGTACCATGGTGGTCAACAAAGTAGGTCAACTTGAAGGAGGCTTAACTTTTGCATATGATCTTTGATTGAGGCGATTTTCTCATCTTTGGAAATGTTTTCATGTGTATAACAATTTCAAGAGTCTCGGAGTTGTTCTCACAAATATTTGACCCCAAAAAATGTTTTTTGATGCCTGAAATGTCTCTATAAGAGTTTCCTGGAGGCTTATAGAGTTTCATGAAGAACTTATTGATGATGACATGCTGAGACACACTCTTTTGACCTAGATTTCAATCACTTATGAAAACTATCTATGTGTGCATCCACTACAGGTTGCTAGCTTCAGTACTCTTGCTAGACCTATGGGTGGTTGATGAATAGATATCCAGCTACCGCTCTATCAAGCAGTTCAGGGGCTACCATTCTCATAAGTCACTGAAATCCAAAGCAGATGATTGTGTCTCAGCATGTCATCAACAAGACCCCACTAAAATTTAGGGTGGAAAATAAGAGTGTAACACCAATTCCTATAAATTCTACTGAATGTAACAAGTTCCTCATCTTTTTAAAAGAAAAAAAGAATTTTGATTTGGGTGCACGAAGTTGAGAGTTCGATCTAGCGACGTGCCTCTTATACTTTTCTCCAAAATGGAACCTTAGGAAGCTTCTTGATGTAGGAGCATCGTTAGCGATCACGTAGAGCAAGACAACTTGGCACCTGGGAATCATTTTGGAATCTCAAACACTGGCAGTTACGGCAAATATTTTGGAGCACGCCTTAATGATCATGAGTGAAGTGGGAGTTTCCACTTCTACTCTCGAATGTAACTAAACTAAGGTAGAAGTTAGGTTAGGTTTTCGAGTAGACAAATAGTCAGAGGGAACCCTAGGAACCTTCCCGTAGGTGTAGATGCATGGCATGCCCAAATGAGGCGGTTGAAGGAGTATTGTTGTTGAATAGGAGGTAGAATAGTTTGTTTCGGGAACTGAGACTATGTTGCAATCCAGTCTTTGTAAACATCTGTATAGACATTCTGAGATTAATACAGAAGCAGTTTTTCCTGCCTATGATTTTGTGTATTGCATATGCTTTATGAATGTCATTTGTGTGTGTTTCTTTTATGAGTAAATGTTGCATATGCATGTTAGATTTGATCTATACTGATATATAGAATTCTTTATCCGCGAGTTTGTTGGAATTGTTTTTGGGTTCTTTAGGTTGTGCAAGGAGTGCACAACAAATTATTGGAAACTCTGTAGCCAGCGCAAGGAGTGCGTATCTGAATATCGAATCGAGTTCAGGGAAGAATGTGCCAAGAGGGCACACCAGAAGAATTAGCAGACTTGGGAGGAGCCTCAAGGTTACTGAAAAACTATGAGGAAAGACTGTGTAGAGAAGGCATCGAGGAGAGAACATAATTACTGAATATTCTGTAGAGCTCAGTCAGGAGGGCATCGAGCGAGTGCAAGGTGTGCACGGGTGAAATCTATTTCAAGTTCCGAGAAGAGGAGTGTCACAGAGAATACACATAGTTACTAAACACTCTAGAAGCTCAACAAGGAGTGGTTTAGCATAAGTTGCCAAGAGAGCACTTAGATCCCTTCAAGGAGCAAAAGGGACAGAGACTTTTGAGGTCTGAGCAGTTGAAGCTCGGGGTGAAACAGAGTTGTTGAACACTATGTAGGAAGACCTATGCAAGGAGTGCACCAGGACAACACTCAGACGAATTATTGAAAGACATCCAGTTGAAGGTCGGTCAAGCACAAGGAGTGTGCATAGAGGAGAATTGGTTTCGAGTTCGTAAGCTCAGGAGGTTGAGCATTGAACATGTTAGGCGAGCACCAAGAAGTATCTTGGAAGACGCAGAAGGGCTGAGTCCCTTAGAGACTGAGCAAGTTGAAAGCTCAAGGAGAAGCAGGGCAAGTTTGCATGCAGAGAGAATGTGTGCGCCAAGGCGAGTTCAAGTTACATTGACAAAATCTCAGGAGGGAAAACACCGTCGACACCCAATACATCAGGGCTCACAGAGGAATCAAAGGTCGAAGCCTTTGACACTTAGAAATTATTTCAAGTTGGGAGAAATTGAAAGCTTCAGAGGAAGAGATACAACTACCGTCGGATTAGCTGCAGAGGAAGGGATCTAGGTCGTTGAATCTCACGTCCAGACAGGAAGAACGCATAGGAGAGGAACAGATCCCATCCATCATATCTGAGCGCATGGACCAGCAGCCATTCGATCTAGAGGTAAGTGCATGAGGCTTAAACCCTTCTAAGTGAATAGGAGAATACCTGAAGAGTCAGGAGCCACAACAATCCTGACCGTCCATCGAGGAGGGACACGTGGCGAGAGATCATCATTTCACTGACTCATAGATCAGGAAATCAGAGATAGGAGAAGTGAGAATTTGTGAAGTCCGAGATCATTATTGATCTCAGTCGTTGGATCACGGAGAGATATGGACCGTAGATCTGGTCCTGAAGAACTCGTTAGTTTGGGTATTGGAAGAAGAGAGGTGAGTAGTCCTCCAACTTTGTGAAATGCGAAATCCTGATTCGCAAAGGGGAGATCAGGACCATTGGATCACGGGGAGTCGTGGACCATTGATATGAGGTGAGAAGAGCTCAGAAATTCAGACTTCGATAAAAGGGAGGTGAGCTAATTTCCAACTTCGTGAAATGTGAAGTCGCAAAGAGCTCGAAAATTGGGCTCGGGGTCATAGCCGGAGGTCACATCGTCAGAGGTCAAAGGAATGGAGCTAGCACTCGCTAGGATCTTAGTTCAAAGTTTGGGAGTCGGGAGAGTTGGGGTGACTCGCAGCAGAATACCCGAGGTCTGGAGTCGTGAAGCACCTTTTGGTTAGGCGCGTGGTCACAACCAGTGGTCACGTGGAGGAGGTTTGCGCCTAGTGCTTGTTCACGGGGGTGCATTCCGCAAGGACCTGTGGAATTGTTTCTTGGAGGTTCCAGCAGGGACCAAAGAGTTATTCCAGCTCAAATAATTGGAACGATCCTAGACTGAGAGGTCAGCATACCCTACTAAGGTAGGGGCTCTTACTCGTGGTTTCCTTTGCTCTGCTATTGAGATCCTCTAGGATCCCATACCTTCTCTTGGAGTTGTCCATCTGCTCCTTTTTCTTTCTGCCTCTTCTGCCCTACTGCTTCTGCAAGTCCTCTTATGTTCCATACTTCTATGATGACTTCTTCTTGTACTGCTTCCAACATCAATCTCTTTATCTCCTCTATTTCTTTGTCCAGCTGGTCCATTAGTTGGTTTTCCCCTTGCAATATGCTATGTTGCCTCTTTTGTCCATCAATTCCCAACTTGACTTGTTGGATAAGATTCTTTTGCATTTTTACCGTTCTCTCCAGGGCCTCCATCTCTTCACACGGAACAACAAAATCCATGCTATGTATTTCTCCCTACTCTGATGTAGGTTCGCATTCTACATTTATCTCTTGCTCAGCTCCTTGGCTGAAAATTTTGAGTTGACCACTCATTCTAGGATCGTTCCAATTCTCTGAGTTGGAACAACTCTTTGGTCCCTGTTGGAACCTCCACAATACAATTCCACATGTCCTTGCGGAATGGACCCGCGCGAACAAGCACTAGGCACAAGCCTCCTCCACGTGACCACTGGTTGTGACCACGCACCTAACCAAAAGGCGCTTCGTGACCTCAAACCTCAGGTATTCTATTGTGAGTCACCCCAACTCTCGTAACTCCCAAAGTCTGAACTAAGAGCCTAGCCAGTGCTAGCTCCGTTCCTTTGACCTCTGGCTATGATCTAGGGCCCAATTTTCGAGTGCTTCACGTTTTGCGAAGTTGGAAATTAGCTCACCTCCATTTTCTCAAAGTCTGAATTTCTGAACTTCGCTCACCTCAGATCAACGATCCATGACTCCCCACGATCCACCGGTCCTAATCTCCCCTTCGTGAAATAGGATTTCGCGTTTTGTGAAGTTGGAGGACTGCTCACCTCTCTTCTTTCAATACCCGAACTAGCGAGTTCTTCAGGACTAGATCTATGGTCCAGATCTCTCTGTGATCCAACGGCTGAGATCTAATCATGATCTCGGACTTCGCGAATTCTTACTTCTCCTATCTCTGATTTCCTGATCTATGAGTCAGCGAAATGTTGATCTCTCGCCACATGTCCCTTCTCAATGGATGTTCAGGATTGTTGCGGCTCTTGACTCTTCAGGTATTCTCCTATGCACTTACAAGGGTTTAATCCTCGTTCACTTACCTCTGGATCCAACGGTTGTTGGTCCACACGCTCAAATCCAACGAATGGGGTTTGTTCCTCTCCTGCGCGTTCTTCCTGTTTGGACGTGAGATTTAATGAACCATATCCCTTCCTCTGCAGTTGATCCGACAACAGCTGTCGCTCCTCCTCCTGAGCTTTCACTTTCTCCCAACTTTAAATAATTTCTAAGTGTCAAATTCTTCGACCTTTGATTCCTCTACGAGCCCTGATGTATTGGGTCTCCATAGTGTTTTCCCTCCTGCGCTTTTGTCAATGTAACTTGATCTCGCCCTAGCCCACACTTTCTCTTTGCATGCAAACTTGCCGCGCTTCTCCCTGATATTTCAGTTTGCTCAGTCTCTAAGGGACTCGGCCCTTCTGCATCTTCCAAGAGACTTCTTAGTGCCCGCCTGGCATGTTCAACGTTCAACCTCCTAAGCTTATGAACTCAAAAGAAGTTCTCCTCTACAACATTCTTTGTGCTTGATCGGCCTTCAACTGGCTATCTTTCAACACTTTGTCTAAGTGTTGGCCTAGTGCACTCCTTGCACAGGTCTTCCTCCAGAGTGTTCGGCAACTCTGTTTCACCCCAAGCTTCAACTGCTCAGACCTCAAAAGTATTTGTCCCTTTTTCTCCTTGAAGGGATCTAAGTGCTCTGTTGGCAACTTATGCTTAACCACTCCTTGTTGAGCTTGCAGAGTGTTTAGTATGTCTTATCTGTGACACTTCTCTTCTCGAAACTCGAAATAGAGTTCACCTGTGCACACCTTGCACTCGCTTGATGCCCTCTTGGCTGAGCTCTACATAATCTTTAGTAATTATGTTCTCTCCTCGATGCCTTCTCTGCACAGTCTTTCCTCCAAGGTGTTCAGTAACCTTGAGGCTCCTCCCGATTCTGTGAATTCTTCTGGTGTGCCCTCCTAGCACGTTCTTCCCTGAACTCAATTCGAGATTTAGATACGCACTCCTTGCGCTGGCTACAGAGTTTCCAATACTCTGTTGTGCACTCCTTGCACAGCCTAAAGAACCCAGAAACAATTCCAGCAAACTCACAGATAGAGAATTCTATCTATCCCTACAGATGAAATCTAACATGCATATGCAACATTTACTCATAAAATAAACACAGGCAGTTGACATTCATAAAGCATATGCAATACACAGAATCATAAGCAGGAGAAACTGCTTCTGTATTAATCTCAGAATGTCTATACAGAGGTTTACAAGGACTGGACTGCAACAGAGTTCCAGTTCCCAAAACAAGCTATTCTACCTCCTATTCAACAATAATACTCCTTCAGCCGCCTCATTTGGGCATGCCATGCATCTACACCTACAGGAAGGTTGCTAGGGTTCCCTTCGACTATCTGTCTACTCGAAAACCTAACCTAACTGCTACCTTAGTTCAGTTACATTCGAGAGTAGGAGTGGAAACTCTTACTTCACTCGTGATCATTCAGGCATGCTCCAAAAGATTCGCAGTAACTGCCAGCGTTTGAGATTCCGAAATGATTCTCAGGTGCTGAGTTGTCCTGCTCTGCATGCTCGCTAACGATGCTCCTGCATCACTTCTTCCGCAACGTTGAAACATGAACGCAACTTTTCTCCAAATGACATCTTTGGAAGCTTCTTACGACGTTGATCTATGAAGGTAAGAATGATATGAAGATGAAGGGGCTTTACTCACACTTAAAAAATCCAGGAGCAAAGGGGCAGCGACCAAAAAGTCAAGAACGGAACCAAACAGTACCAGTCACATTTTGGTGATAAAATATGAATTATAATAAAATATGAATTATAAAAGACGTGTAAGGCCTTTGCAGGGTCGATGCTTCAGGCGAGGACAAAGTTATAGAATATATGAAAGATTGAGTTTTCCGTATTTAGAATCCTTGCATAGGAAGAACACAATAAAAGAAATGCAAGTGATTACAATTGGTAAAAAATATTTAGATATGTATTCAATACTCCATATTAGTTTACATCATAACCTAAGGAAAAGTCTATAAATTTAAATGATTGAAGGTGAAAATATAAAGTCAACTTCCATGAAAATCAATACACTCTTGAAGGAGAATTTTTTTTTTTTTAATTTTAAAAATGTTGCAGAATGTAGAAATCAAAACACTTTGCACGTATTCATACACATCTTTCAAAATAGGTTGTAGAAAAGGAACATAATCATTATGGGTTTGGAAAAAATATATTGAAAAATTAATATCTCCCACGCAAGTTATGGGAAGGAAATGCACACAGTTGTGTGCACAAGGAAAATTTGGCCGGGATTACAGCCTTATATCAAGCATCCAAGAAATTTGGGTGGTCTTGCTTATGCATATGTCCCTAAGAAAAAGAGGCATAAAGTAGAATAATGGGACAATATTTACATATGGCCAAAAGCATCCAATAAATTTGGTTGGCCTTGCTTATGCAGTTGTCCCTAAGAAAAAGAGGCATAAAGTAGAATAAGGAGACAATATTTACCTATTGCCAAATAGATTTGTCCCTAAGAAAAAGAGGCATAAAGTAGAAAAATGAAACAATATTTACCTATTGCCAAATAGAGATGATGATATTTGAAGTATGGATTTAATAGTATTAATTTACATCCTAACCTTAAAAAAGTTCAAGGGTGTATAAATGTTTAATATCCTTAAGGTGAAAATATAAAAGTCAATTGTGAAGAAAATCAATCCACTGCAAGATATATTAAGGATTATTTTTATATATTAAGTTTGAAAATGTTACAAAATCACTCACACTGATCACACATTCATTAACATCTTTGAAAATGGGTTGAAAAAGGAAGAACATAATTATTATGAATTTGGAAAAAATATATATATTAAAAAGATAACAACTAGTGGGAAGGCAATGTACACACTTTTCAATTTCAAAGAAAATATGGTTTTAAATAAAGCTTTAAGTCAAAGCATCCAATAAATTATAAATTTTGATGGTCTTGTTTACTTATATGTTCTTAAGAAAAAGAGAAAGATATATAAAATAAAATAATCAAATGATATTTACATATTTATTAAATATAATTATTTTTTTAAAACATATATCTTATCTAATTTAAATAATAAGAATATAATTAATTATTCAATAGTAAATACTAAGAATATAATTAATTATTCAATAAAATATATGTTAAAGATTTAAAAATTATGAAATTAATTATTTTGAAATTAAAATTAATTAAAATAAATATATTATTAAAAAATGTTAAATAGTTAAATTAGAATAAGGAACAGAAGTAAAATTTGGTACTATTATAATTTTAGTCTAAGTTCTTTTAAAAATGTGTTGAAATTGTTTTCTTAAAAAAAAATTAGAATTTTCAAAATGTAAAATTAGGTAAAATTAGATTTCCAATGTATCAATATTGAATTTTAAGATTGTGAACTTGGATTTAAAAGGTATAGAATTAAATTTCAAAAATGTGAAATCAAATTCAAGAAATGCAAATATGAAATCTCAATATTGAATTATAAGATTGTGAATTTGGATTTAAAAGGTGTAGAATCAAATTCCAAAAATATGAAATCAAATTCAAGAAATGCAAATATGAAATCACAATAAGTGCTTGATTCATTGTTAATAGTTTTTCATGATTACATACTCTAACAAATGATGACATATTGAAAATAACAAATATATTTAAAGATACATAAATATTGGATTTCAAAACATTCACCATATGTACCATATGTAAATGGATGCTTTTCAAATTCTCAGAATTTTTAATTTAATAAGTTCTATTAACCAATAATATATCAAACACTTTTCGATTATGGAGAATTGCATATTAATAAGTTCTATTAATCAATAATATATCAAACACTTTTCAATTATGGAGAATTGCATATTGATAAGGAAAATCTCTTATAAAAAAATGGTAGAAACTTTCAATCTCATTTAATTTACATTTTTTAAAAATTTTAAAATGGCTTTCACATCATCTACAATTATTCATCATCCATGTATAAGTTTTTGTAATAATGACAAGGTCTACACATAGCTACCTACATAGGCCTAGCAATTCTTGGCCCATTAAAAGGAAAAATAAATCAAGAAACATAGGGGTTGGCTCAAGGAAAAATAGCCTAGAAGAAAAATATGGTGGACACCAACACTAAAAAAAATTTGTGTATATCAAGTCCCAACAAGAAGGGGGGTCAGGTGTCAACAAAGGAGATTCATTATAGATTGAGTCCCAATAGGAGGGATGTTCATTATTCAACTCACGAGCTTCAATATGCAACACATAGGGCTCAAGCATAGGATCTTAGGATATAAAAATTCATGAGAGGGCTTGTTCAACTACCTAGAATTCCCTTCCTTAACCCTATGTGCATTGGGTCATGTTGTATATTCTTATAAAGTCTCTTGTGAAGTGTTTTAAAAAAGGATTATATGGGACGTATTGGCAGGACTAAAATTCAATGACTCAAGTTTTGGGTGCATGGTATATGTTTGATGAAATGATTGCATGTCAAGTGTTTGAAGAAAGCCTTGTATGAAAAAAAAAAAAAAAAAATGGTGCAAATCCTCATACCAAGTTAGAGTTTCATATTATGATCATATTTATAGGAAAACTTTATGCATGTGGATCAATTTGCACAACTATGTGGTGGATTTAAAGTAGATATTGTGGAATAAAGTAGGGATTCCTATTGACTAGAAACACCTTCTTTATGACGGTAAATGATTGGAGGATCTCTCTCAACCAATTGAATCATAATTGCAAATATTCCACTCTTATCATGACACTAAGATTACATACAGAAGCGGTGAGCATTGGGATTTATTTTAATGTGCAATGAAAAATGAATATGCCTCTCCAATTGATTCAAAGTATTCTCCTCTTTCTAGTGCCTACATCATGGAATATGTTGAAGAGGTTCTCATGGTAGAAATAATAAGAAAATAGGTCACACAACTACTTTCATTATATGAAAATGATTCAATTATTTGCATATTTAATTGGTATTATCCTACTACATCAACGTTGTTCTAGTGGACCCACATGACTTAGACAAAGATATGTGAGATCTCTTTGTGTTCCAAAGGTTTTTATTGTTCATTTATATGATCGTGCTAATATCAATAGGTGTTTGAGAAGGTTCCATGGTTCTAGGGAAACATGCGGAATTTTATAACCCCTTGGTTTCCATATTTTGATCCTAACACTATTCCCATTACTAGAATGTTAGTTTGGATTCATATTGCCAATTTGCTATTACATTTTTGGTGTTTATCAATGTTTGAGGATATTTGGAATAAATTCGTTACTTATATAAAATTATATATTGTGGGAGATTTAATGGTTTTATGTACATATGCATGTATATGTGTTGAGATAGACCTTAATAAGGGTCTTTCAAACAAAAATATTCTCAAATGAAAAAAAATTAAGTACACACATGTTTTTTATTATGAGAACACATCATTTAGGTAAAGGATATGGAATATTCCAAGTCATAATATATTTTTCCCCATTCCTAAGCTCATCCTCTTAGGAAAAAAATCAACAAAACCAAAATAAAAAAGGTGGAATTTTTTGGATGAACCAAGTTCATAAACTATCCTCGATCCATATGAGTGGATGATAAATTGACCGCTGGCATTAATCCAAATGAGGTTAATAAACAACTAAATGTTCCAATTTTTTAATCCACTCCATTTTCAAGGAATATAATGGAATAAATGGATATAGGGATTTCCTCTTTGTGAGAGGTCATGGTAGCTAAAGCCCCTCTAGGTGGCATGAAAATACATCATGAAATCAGTACCTTTGTTTCAAGTAAGTAACTAGTTCGTTATAAGCATCATGATGTCTTAACTTCTGATTCATAGTTAGTTTCTATTCCTCCTTTGGTAGGGTGGAAAGAGGTTCAAAAGAAGAAGGGAAAAAGGGGAATATTGTTGATTATTTTTCTAAGGGAATGAAATGGCATGTACATTACTATTGTAATTTTAATCTAGTAAGTTTAGTTTGCACCCGCACTCACATAAGTGCACTATGCACATGTACTTGTTTTACTATATATTTTGTTAGAAAAATAGGATCGTGGAATAACAAAATAAAAGAAATGTGAAAATAAAACATGGAAGATACACAATACAATAGATACATAGATATATGTGGTTCACCCAGTGTGGGATACATCCACCAAAGAAATTTTCAGGTCCTTCCTTTTTATTATCCAGCAAAATGAAGGGATACAACCTACAACACACCTCCTGTAACTTCCTCTTCTTTCTCTCACATTATCCTCTCTCAAAATAAAATATTCGCAATGATGCACAGTGACAATACAATTCTCTCATAAAAGAGGGTTGCCTTCTAGGAAAAAAAACCCTAACATAACTTCTACCATCAGATTTGCGACCTTATAATGAACAATCTAGATTTATTATGAAATTACAATATAAATTTACAGGGAAAAATTTCCTTCGAGGGCTTCACCCCCAAACCCCCATTGGGGGACACTTCCCCTAAACCCCCACCGGGGGCCCGCTTTCCCCCGGACCCCCCAATCGGGGGGATGAACCCCATGGACCCCGCAAGGGGGGAAATCCGCCCATGCAACCCCCCCACGTGGACGGGTGTACAGTATTCATGGGGTATAAACATGGTTGAAAACAAAGAACTATGAATCAAGAAGATAATCAAGCTCCATAACCAACAATATCCCACTTGGAGATTGTTCACAACAACTCCATTGTTGTTGTATATGTTGGACTATGATCCTTTTTGGACCTGGAAAATTTCTAATCTTCACCTTCATGCTTGAAGAACAACTAAAATTGAGAAGGAACTCAGTTTCTCCCTAGTTACTCCCTTTGTTAACATGTCTGCAGGATTTTGGATAGTATGTATCTTTTCCAACTTCAAATTTCCATATTCCAAGACAAATCGTATGAAATGGTACCTGAGTTGTATATGCTTAGTATTTGAATGGAAGGTTGAGTTTTTTTCACGATGAATGTCACTCTCACTATCACGGTACCACCTATTATTCTTCTTCTTCTTTCACAATTCCTCCATAAACCTTTGTAACCAAATCATTTATTTACTAGCCTCAGTAGCAGCAACATACTCTCCTTCTGTTGTTGAAAGTGCAACAACATTTTGTAGTTTTGAAATCCAACTTACTGTTGTTCCACCTACAGTAAGAACATATCTTGTGGTGCTCCTTCTACAATATTTATCACCTGTCATATCTAAATCAACATATCCTTGTAGAACAGTGTCTGAAACTCCAAAACAAAATGCATGAGTAGAATTACCTCTCAAATACCTAAGAATCCACTTTACTGCCTCCCAATGTTCTTTACTTGGATTCTTCATATAATTGATCACAACTCCCACTGCATGTACAATATCTGGTCTTGTGCAAACCACCGCATACATCAAGCTGCCAACTGCTATGAATAAGGGACCCTGGACATGTATTTTATCTCCTCTTGTGTCTTGGGAAACATTTCCTTGGTTAATTTGAAATGGATGGACAAAGGTGTACTAACTGGTTTTTCATTCTTCATTCTAAACCTCTCCAACACCTTCTCTATGTACTCACCCCGATACAATGTCAATTTGCTATTTTTCCTATCTCTTGTTATTCTCATACCAAGGAGTTTCTTTGCAGCACCCAAATCCTTCATCGCAAATGAATTAGATAATTTATTCTTGAACACATTTATATCATGCATATTAGACCCTGCAACAAGCATGTCATCTACATACAATAGAAAGATAATATAGCTTCCATTTTCTATCCTTTTAAAATAAACACAGTGATTAGAATGACATCTACTATAACCTTGTTATGTCATAAACCTATCAAAATCCAAATACCACTGTCTTGGAGCTTTCTTTAGGCCATACAAGCTCTTCTTCAGCCTGCATACCAAATTTTATTTCCCTTTGACCTCATACCTCTGTGGTTGCTGCATATAAATCTCTTCATCCAAATCCCCATGGAGAAAAGTTGTTTTTACATCTAACTATTCAAGATGCAAATCTTCTACTACCACAAGACTTAAAATAGTCCTAATTGAATTCATCTTAACGACAGGAGAAAATATTTCATCAAAATATATACCTTTCTTTTGTGCAAACCCATTTACAACAAGTCTATCATTGTACTGTTGTTTTCCTACATCTTCTTTCTTCAACTTGTAAACCCATTTATTCTGCAATTCTCCTTTTCCTGTAGAAAATCGAACCAAGTCCCAAGTCTGGTTATTTACCAAGGAATCCATTTCCTCTTTCATACATTGCTCCCACTTACTTTTAGTGTCTACATGCATTGCCTCTTCATAACATTTTGGTTCACCAGAATAAGTGAATAATAAATAATACAATGAAGGAGAGTATCATTCAGGGGTCTACTTAACCTGGTAGATCTTCTAACAACACTTGTAGGAATTTGAGGCACATGATGCTCCTATTTTTGTACAATTTGATTTTCTGGTACCTTTGGAAAAAAAAAATCAGTGATTTCATCAAGCATTGTGTATTCTGGTTTTTCTTTTTCCTATTTCTTTCCCTAAAACTAATCTTTGTACATGACCTTCTCATTGAATATGGCATATCTACTCCTAATGATTTTGTGATTTTCATAATCCCATAAGAAATAAACAAAATAATTAGCAATAAAGGTACACTTCTTGGATTTTTCCTTAAGATTTGTTCTATTTTCTTTATCAATATGGACAAATGTTTCACAACCAAAAGTCTTCAAAAATAATAGTTTACCTTTTTACCTGTCCATGCCTCCTCTGGAATTCCACCATCCAAAGATCTTGAAGTTCCTATGTTTATTAATTAAACAACAATATTTACAACATTTTCCCAAAACTATAAGGGAAACCTAGCATATAATATCATACTCGTTGCACTCTCCATGATTGTCATGTTCATCCTTTCTGACACACCATTTTCTTGTGGTGTTCTTGGAACTATTTTCTCTCTACGAATCCCATGGTATGAACAATAATCATCAAACTCCTTACTGCAATATTCACCTACATTGTCTGATCTGAGACACTTCAACCTTTTTCTTGTCTCATTCTCAACCAAATATTTCCATTTCTTAAAAGTGTCAAAAACATCATATTTTTTTCGAATGCAATAAACCCAAGTTTTTCTAGTTGCATAATCAATAAAAGTAACATAATAACGAGAGACACCAAGGGATGATACCTAATTTGGTCCCCATACATTTGTATGCACAAGATCTAACCTTTCACTCTTCTTTTCTTTTCCAACTCTGAGAAATCTGACTCTCTTTTGTTTTCCATAAACATAGTGCTCACAGAAATCCAAATCAATTTGTTTAAGATCTTGCAACAAATTTCTTTTGTGAAGTATCTACATCCCCTTCTCACTCATGTGTCCAAGCCTATGATTCCATAGTGTTTTATCCACTCCTTTAGAAGCTAAAGATATAGAAGATTTAGTATTACCAAATGTAAGAACCCCTCTTTATGACTACAAGCAAAGCAGAAGTGTAAAGGTATTTTTTTTTTTGCAAGAAGGTGACAAC
Organism: Picea mariana; assembly: GCA_032191745.1. Lineage (NCBI taxonomy): Eukaryota > Viridiplantae > Streptophyta > Pinopsida > Pinales > Pinaceae > Picea > Picea mariana. The sequence goes on along the minus strand of JASDQU011379272.1, from coordinate 26,455 downwards.
GACAATAGTTAACCACACAACTGACGATGAACGGAAACACGCAGTCTAGGCAATAGGCTACTATGACTTCACGCACTGGCACAATAGCATATGGGCGAAACGTTTGTAGAACAATAAGGAGAAAAAGACTACCCGCCCGATGAAAACATGACCACGCCTAAAAGCTAAGGGACAATATCCCCCTCCCGACACAATGGCCTTTACGAACAATACTAGAACCTCAAGGCACGCGAACCAAATGCATGAAGGCATTCAACCCATGCACCAAAAACAAACTTACAACGCTCGATGACTCTCACACGGAAGACATCGACTCCAACCAAGTTATCATTCGCATCTATCCAACAGGGTGTGCCATGATCCCCTCATCAGGAATCATGTCATCCCCAGGTGATATACGCGTCAATAACCTTGGTGCAACACTTCCTACCTGGACCCAGGACTCTAGATAAATCCGACGTGCTAGGAGTCGCACTAACAAGAAGGTTACACACATACCCCAGACAACAGGTCGACGAGAGGCAAGATGATGTCAACAAGAAAATGCAAGCTATTACATGACTTCCCCAACAACTTCACTTATTCATCAAGTCTAATGTTAATGATTACAAATCTAATTTAAAATTAGTTGCACTCTAATTTAGCAAGTATAATTTACAGTTTAGTCAAAACTCACCAATCTCATTTAATCATTAATTACAATTTAATTCAGCAAGTTCAATCTACAATTTGGTCAATACTCACTAATCTCATTTAATCATTAATCGCCATCTAATTGGGCAATTCTAAATAAATACCAAAATTACAATCTAACTATCAATCAACAATATATAACCACATTAGCCATATCAATGTAGAATGTTGCAATTATAACACTTGTAACCAATAAAATTACACATGCCATCTATCTATAGTAGCCGTACCAAATAACTAGTTTTCTATTAACATTAAGAAGGAAAATGTTGACCATTAACATCGTTGTAGCATTTAACATGGCAATTAAGATAGAAATTAACATAGCAATTAACATAACCAGTAACGTTGCTATAGCAATTATCATCGTTGTAGAAATTAACATGGCAAATAACATGGAAATTAACATAGCAATTAACATTGTAATTAACATGGCGATTAACATAAATGCTGACCATTAATGCAATCTATTCTCAGAATTACCAAAATAATAAAAGAACATTCTCATTATCATGCATAAAGCTTATGATTAAGGTGCTAATTAACGAAAAATCTTCCGAAAAGCTATCTAGCCAAAATAAAAGTGTTAAGGTCAAAACGATGGTCCATGACTAAACTGGAGGTCTGGGAATGCTATCATCTAGCCACTAAAAGGGGGTTGTCCCAATTAATGTTCCACTGTCCAAGGTTGTACCAGCAGGTGAGTGTTATTACTGTCAAACTCAGGAATTGCATAATCGAAATTAACATTTTTATGTCAAGTCAAAACGCAGGTACTTTACATATGACAACGCACCCTACGTAGGCCATTAAAACATGAAAACACACTCTTAGAGAGGGTAATCACGTCGACCCAGGGTAAGTCAGTAACGAGGTGCAGACCAAGGTTAGTAATTACATGTAATGAAGTGCCTTCAAGTAAAAAGAAAAGAAAGGGTTCAGGCTAGGAAACCTCTTCAAAAAATCGCAGGGCAATAATTCACCAATCCAACACAATTAAGGTAGCAATCGAATCGCACAGCTTCAAAATTTTCGGGAATGAGCTGTGGAATACAAACTTGGACAAATCCTGATGTGAAAAAGAAAGGTGGAAGGGACTGCTTAACCAAATTTGAATGATAGTTTAGAAGAGAATCTAACTATCTAAATATATAGAAATCATCAAGTCAAAATAGGGGTCAGGTAAGTTGCATGAGCATTGAGTTGATCAAGGTAACTCGTTGGATTAATTTCACGGTTATAAAAGAGAGAAAATAGGAACATGAATGTGGGGGTGGGATTTGCTGTAAAAATGAATTATCACAGGATAAGTACCAGGCATACTCAAACTCTATCGGAGCATCAACTAAAAATGCATTCACACTCTATACCGGAAAATACCTTCTCACCGTTACATCAAAATTGTTGTCAACATTCAGATACGCAGTCATGCTAGGTTAATATTTACTGTCCAAAACAACGCCATCATACAGGTGATTAAGATTTACTGTCCTAAGACACAATCCCTCGAATTGGTTGTGTTTCATCAAGAAGGAAGACACACAAAAAAAATTAGATGTATGATTTCGCAATGTTAGATTCGTTGACTAAAACATGTAACACAACTGACAAAAGAATGGTTGGGTTGTGGGTATTGTTGTCCAAACCATGAGACAACAATCTGAGCGATAATCCCTCACCTCGTTTTCCATAAAAAGAATAAAACACAGTCACCTTCAACGCAGTCTCACATAATAGTAGTCCAAGGCGATCAAAGGAGAGCAAGGATTTATCCAACAAGATATAAAAACGAGGTATAAAATGAGATATAAAAACGTCAAGTTTAAAGAAAACTTTGCCACCAATCAAATTTTGCAGGGTTAATTAAACGCATCGAGGCGCAAGACCAACAATCAGCCAAGGACAAACAACAGAGGTAGATGACTGACAAGAACATCCTTCGTTGATCATCCACGCACAGAAAAGCAAGGCGTTGAGATCCATAGGTCTATTAACGCCGAAGCGATGACCATAGATCAGAATCCTAGCCGACTTCTTAGGTGCATACTGATGATCTAGGGATGAAGAAAAAAATGAACCGCAATCATCGCAATCAATAAACCTCAGGACGGTCAAGACATGTAGGGATCGAAGGCCATGGGAAATCAATCAACATCAAGCTAAGGCTATGGAGAAATTTCAGTCATCAAATAGAATGCTAAGACTATCATATTCTTTACATGATTAAGCATACAGAACTGTAAACATAAATCCTACTAACAATCTACCACGCAGAAATAAAAGAAGTGTATCGTTGCCCAATCGCCCACTCTGAGTTGATGTCCCATGCGCTTCATGGAACTCCCACTTGTCGACCGATGAGACTTCACCGGTACCTCTCAGCCAATGCTAGGGGTACTCTTCTCCCCCCTTATCCTATCAAGCTGCAAAGGGGCCATGCACACTAACCAAAGAATCAGCTAGCTCCCAGCTCGCCTCGCAAGGCCAAGCTACCAATCCTCACCGACCTACGTATCCCAACTCCCACAAGCTAAGAAAGTCAAGTATAATTTTTTGCAACATAACGTTACGCATCATAGAAGAGATCCATCATCCTTCTCCTCCCTCCATTATATAGAGTTTCGAAGTCCTTTATTTCCCCCAAATCCCATTTAATTAAATGTTTAATATTTTAATTCATAAAAATCATCCCCGTACATGTGTCACCCATCCCCTACATTCCTCCATAAAATAAATTCATTAATTAATTAATTATCCATATTTCCCTTACTCACCTAAAGACACTCCTAGAATTGCTCCTAGGTGTCCCCATATCCCCTTACAAGTTTTAATGACTTTCCCCTTATTAAATTACTAGTTGAGTTTAAATTAGAAAGTTCTTAAATGCTAGATACCTTACTAAGTTAGACTATTTGTTTTTTCCTTGTGTTTCCCCTTTCTTTTTATGTTTCCCACTTTTTCCTAGTTTCCTAATTATTTTAGATTTCCCTCTTTCCCTTTTTTATTTAAACTCAAAAAGGCATGTGCAG
>JASDQU011379272.1:6744-22633 GCA_032191745.1 Picea mariana | reverse complement strand
CCCCCTCTGGCGGGTCCCTTGTTATACGTGGCGTCAATCTATTTTCTCTGAAGTCCCGTCACCATCTGCTATCTGACAGACCTCCGCCACTTATGGATGCCACCTTCCACTTCTTCCCGAGTTAGTCACATCGCATAACTGTTGTCAGTCCCTACCCCCCTTTCGCTCTTAGCAAGCCTCTTATTACGACTTTTACCTCCAATCCCTAGCCGCCACATCACCCGTCCATATCTTTCAGCCACTGTCACCTGCTATCTCACCCCCAAATGACCCGTTGTCCATTTATTACTGGATAACCTATCCATTATCCAGCTGACCTGTCTCCCGCGCCCAACCGACCCCAGTTTAAATAAAACCACTGTTATTTCCCTTACTTTCGCTATTCACCCATCGCACCAGAGAAACTCACTGCTTACTCCCCCGTTATATTCCATCACCCTCATCCATAGTCATTCGCCCCCACTAACGTCATGTTTATTGCAGGTATTGTTGCAGAAATGGTGCCAAAGTCCAAACAAGCAAAAGGAGAGGAGAATCTGTTTCCCCCACCTCCTGTCGACCTGGATAGGATCCCACTGGTCGAAAAAGACCGGTTAATCGCAGATACCAAATGTGATTTTGATTTCTCAGACCTCCATTCGTGGCTCAGGGAGGTTTTCCTGGACCAGAGTGATGAAATTGGACTCTGGCAGTCCAATTTACCCCTCTACCTCTTCCCTCAGATCCACCATTTTCCCGAATTTGCTCTCAAGTGTCAAGCTCATTATATCCCCGAGCAAAGAGCCGTCGTCTCCTCGTCTAGAGAGATCCTGTTCCTCATCACACTCGAAGCCATAGACCAGATGATGCAAATTCCCCAAGATAACTCTGCATCCCCCTTCAACCTAGAAATTCTTACCGAATTATACCAGAAAATGACATTCCCCCAAAGAGATCGAATATTTGAGCTCTTCCTTCCCTCATCCACTCAATTTCCCTCCACAAATCCTCCTTACCCGTCCTCCATGTTATCAACTAAGGGAAACCAGGTCATCTCCTCCCTCTGTGCTCTGTTAGGATACTATTCTGACCAGTGGGTAGATGAGCCCATTCTGGGTTTACTATCCATTTTCTCCACTGATGAAAAATCCACCACCCAGTTTGATTTCAGCACATTCTTGGCATACAATATTCACGAACAGTTCGTGCATTTTGGCACAGAAGGCATGTTCAAATATTCATCAATACTAGCCTACCTGTTCGTCTTCTTCCAAGCGGATAAATTTAGTTTTTCCATGCAAAAGATGGATGAAGATGGCAAACCTCATCCAGTCACAGCATGGACTTCCTTGCTCAAGAACAACTCCACAGAGTACAGTTTCAAGGCGTTCATCGATCAGTTCTACCACCCTGTGGTAAGTATGCTGAGCGGCAGGCCCGAGCCTCGAATAAACGATAAATTCCAGAGAATCCTGCATCTCTCAGACAACACAAAGACCGGGGATTGGTACCTGTATAAATATTACACCGAGATCAGAGTATACGGGTGCGAGCTGGCACCGTATAAACTACCCAAGTATCTGCCTGTCAGGATTTTTTCTCTAGAATATATAAGGCAGATTATAAATTTAGATGATATTCATTTTGTATCATTGAAGAAAAAGTAGCATCTTAGAATCAAGGGGAAAATTGGCTCTTTCATCTGCAACAGTCGTGGCGTTGGGGAAGAAGAAGATAGGATGTTGAGAGAAATGAATTTTTTCATGAGTTTCCCATGGCACTATGATCCTTATGGGATCATCTCAGAGATGAGGGTGAAGAACAAAAACATCCCGTATGTTCATGTGCCTAAGCCTGAGGTGGAAAAATTTGCAAATCAGACAGTGTGGGAGCCTAACACCTTGGTCGAAGTGGAACAGCAGGTTCCCCCGACCACTGTGCCACCAACGACCACGCCAGAAGTCCCAAAAGAGAAGAGGCCGAGGCAGGATTTATCTCCGCCTGTCACGGAGGTATCGTCTGAAGATTTCCAATTGCACACTAAGAGGCCCAAGACAATCTCAGATCCTGGCTCGACTGGAGAAAACGAAGCCCCGCCTACCACAGTGACCAAGCCTGTTATTCCACCCTTCGGTTCGAGCCTCCATAAGGACATTACCCTAGTATTGCCGAAGAAAACCACAAACTCACCTTTGAACACTCAGCCAGGCAAGGTGGGACCAAAGCTTAGTATCTTCAACAAGTACGAGCTCATCAAGAAAAAGAACCAGACCCTTACCAGCAGTACTTGCGCTCAGTTTTGGAAGCAGACGTTGACTGCGCATCATAGGCTGTTGTGTGCATTTGACATAGAAAAGGGCAGAATGCACATGGCCTTCCTCCAGGCACAGGTACCAGACCCCAAGGTGATCATGGACTACAATAGGGCCACCTTCGAATTCCAAACGAATAACGTGCACCCAGCCGATCAGATGGATCTGCATAGGCAGACTGGAGAAATGGTCTTCTACATGTTGGCGCATGCTTCCACTTCTGCAGCCAAATTGTAGGTGTCACTGAACAATGTTCAAACATAAATCAAGCTAGAGAAGATATCTTCCTTTGCAAAGGACAATAGAATCAAAACTTTGGAGGAACTGGTCCTCATGATCGGCTATGACCCTTCGAATGTCAAAGCAGCGGAGGAAATGATAAAGAAGAAGAATGCTGACATGGCCTCCTTGAGGAAACCACTGAAGCTCCCACCCACGGAGGACTCGCAGGCGAAGGAGATAGCAGAGAAAGAAGGTAAGAAGGATGAAATGCTAAAGCTGCTCATGGAGCAGAATGCACAGCTCAAAGAAATGGAAGTCAAGATGGAGAAACTACTAAAAGAAAAGGAGCAGTTGAATCCAATGGAAGTCATTCCATTGAGTGCCATTTCGATTTTGGGAGTGAGTACATCATCAGTGACAGTAGTTCCATCCGCGACTCCATTGACATCACAGGAGAAGACAGCCGACCTGGCTAAATCCATGGAAAAGATGAACCTGTAGGAGACTGAGATCAGCAGGCTTAAAAAGGAAGTTGAGAACCTTCAGGAACTCAAAACTTCCTTCCAGACCAGCCTCTCCAAGGAAAAGCAGGTGACAGAGCAACTCAAGTAGGAGTTACTGCAGCTCTGGAAGCAGACAGTGGCCGAAAAGACTTTGGCCGAGGTTAAAAAGAATGTATGGACAGATATCACTAAGTCCATGAATGAAATATGGCCAATGATCCAGATCATGTTCGAGCAGAATGAGTTGGTGCTAAGGAGAAAACAGGCCATTGAGAAGATCAGAGTAGAATTGGGAGACATGCCAACACAGGCAAATGAGATCATCAAGTTCCTCAATTCTAAGACCAGGGAGGAGCTGGAAGAGCTGAATATTGAAGACAGAACAGAGACCATCCTTGAGGTCAAAAGAGTTTTGACCAAGAGAGGATTAATGCTTCAGTTAGAAGAAAAGGTTCAGGCCATGGACCTAGGGGTACAGAGATTCTTCAGTAAGATTGAAGCTGTCTAGAAGAAAGGTCTTCCTGGTCTGAAAGTGATCGATGATAAATTAATGACACTCCCAGACTACAATAAGAGATTAGCCGAAGTGGCTAAGGATAGTTCAAAGTTTGTCGACATACAAGGGATCATCACCGACAAAGCATTCTTGGATTCCCTTCAGTGGGACATCAGTATCCAACACGAGATTCAATACATATTCCTCACCAAGCCTACATTCGCCAAGTATACAGAAATGGACGAAGTGTATCGAAGACTGCTCAAAGTCAACGTGCCCAATCATCTCAGATGGGAAGAGCTCTGTGATCTGATCGATTAGCAGATGGTCTGTCCAGGTCCAGTCAGCTGTCCAGTCAGATGAGGTCGTGCAAAGGATTTATCAACGTTCTACCCAGAAATCAACGTGTTGTTACACCAAGTCATCAAGCAGTTCCTAGATTTAGGAAATTTGTTAAATTAGTTAGGATAAAAATAGATTTAGCACATCCTGGTCATTTATGACAGGAACATTTTGTAATTTGAGTTATAAATACTTCACCTTTTGACGTATTGGGGGTTGTTGATCTTCACACCTTGATGCTATCAGACTGTAATATTTTTGAAGAGATCTTCCATTAATAAAAAGGAGGCACTTTTACAGGATTCTTGCGTGTATTCACTGGTGATGTTTTCTCTCTAAGTTGAATGTTATTCTTGCTTTGTGATCATCTTGTTTACTAATTATAATCTTTAAGAGTAACGAATTTTGTAGGATTTATCTTGTATACCCTGTTTCTGACTCGAAAGATTTTAGTGTTTTTCTTTTGGTATTTTCAATAAAGGAATTCTTAACTGCTTCTTTGTTGAAATTATCTTTCTCATCTTTTCTGCTAATCATCATTTAAGCTACTAAAAGATCCATTGATTATATTATCTCGCCTTGTGAAAGTTTTCCCTTTGCGTTTCTGGTTTGTATTTCATATTTTATTAAACACAGACCCCATAGCCCAATGGATGTGTAGACTGTCTCAACCAATTCAAAAAACACTTTGACAAAAAAACTAACCTATTTCTTTACCTAGCCTAATATCTAAAATTGGAAACATAGCTAAATCATATAGAGAGATCCCTCTCTGAAGTTGGAAGGGCTAGATCCTAGCTTCAAAAGTGGTTGGATAAAGTTACCTTTGTAGATTTCTTTTGTTTTCAACCTCTAGGAAATTTACCAAGTGCTAACACTTGGATCACTTCTGGTCCCACCAGGACCTTATCCTCAAGCCAATTCCAACTCAAAGGCATCCTACATGGTCGCCCATAAAGAAAATCGAAAGATGCCATCCTAATGGTGCTTTGCTAATTGTTGTTATAAGCGAATTCTATCAGAGGAAAGAATTATTCCCAATGCTTTTGTTGGTCCATCACACACATGCGCAACATGTCCTCCAAGGTCTAGTTCATTAGTTCGGTCTGCCCATCAGTCTCTGGGTGATACGCAGTACTAAAGTTAAGTTGGGTTCTCAAGGCCTCTTGGAAACTCGTCCAGAATCGTCCAGTAAACATCGATCCTCGATCGAATATAATCCTCTTAGGAACACCATGCAGCCTCACAATCTCACTAATGAAAACTCTAGATATGTCAGGCACCTGATACGTCGTACACACAGGAATAAAGTGAGAACTCTTCGTCAAAGTGTCTACTACTACGAAAATCAAGTCGTGTCTCCTTGCTGTTATTGGCAATCCAACAATAAAATCCTTCGAAATAATCTCCCATTTCGATTCCAGAATAGCGTGCGGCTGTAGTAATCCTGTTGGATGTCTATGTTTAGCCTTTACCTGTTAACATTCTAGACATATGGCCACATAGTTTACTATGTCTGCCTTCATTCCCTTCCAGAAGAATAAGGTTTTAAGGTCCACCTTCATCTTCGTGACTCTCAGGTGAGCCATGTAGACTTCTCTATGAGCCTCGCTTAGGATCAAGCTCCTCAACTCTTCGTTCAGTGGTACGTAAATCCAATTTTTAAAACTCAATAATCCATCGTTGTCAAATGAAAATCCTTCAAATATTGGTACCATCATTGTGTTTTGTCTGATAAAACCCTCGACCTCTTTGTACCAGTCATCATCATGCTGTAAAGTTAGAATCTTTTCATGTAGATTCATCTGAAGAGGAAACACCGAAAAGATGTGTGATCTTTGACTCAATGCTTCTGCCACTCGATTCATTGTTCCTTTTATGCAAGTAATCTCGAAGTCGTACTTGCTAGGCAATTCCGACCAACAACGTTGTCGCGCATTTAGTTTGCTTTGCGTAAAGATGTGTTGTAGTCCACGGTGGTCTGTCTTTAGTTCAATTTTCATCCAACAAGGCAGTGTCTCCAAACCTTCAAGGCATATACGATGGCTAATAACTCCAAATCGTGCATCGCGTAGTTCTCCTCATGCCTTCTCAGTTTCCTCAAGATGTATGCGATCACTCGCCCGTCTTGCATCAAGACTCCCCCTAAGCCTTCCTTGGATGCATCAGTGCATTCCAAGAAGTCTGTGTCCATGTCAGGGACCTTTAGTATCAGTGTTTTTGTCAACAGCTCCTTGAGCCTCTGAAATTCACCGCGCATTTCTCGGTCCAAACAAAATTCTTGTTCTTCTTCTACAATTCCGTTATCATATTTGCTATCTTTGAAAATCCCTCGACAAACCGTCGATAGTATCCTGCTAGACCCATGAAGCTACGTACTTTTGAAATGTTTGTCAGTGCAGGACATTCCATAATATCTTTGACCTTCGCTGGATCCACGGTGATACCTTCACCGGAGATGACATGCCCTAAGTAGTGAATCTTTGATTGATAAAATGAGAATTTGGACAACTTCCCATACAATGTTTTCTCTCACAGACACTGTAGTACCAAGTGCAAGTGCTCGTCATCCTCCTCCATCGTCCAAGAGTAGATCAAAATATCGTCAATGAATACTTGGATGAACTTGTCCAAGTACTCGCGGAACACCCCGTTCATCACACTCAGAAATACCCCTAGGGCGTTTGTCAGTCCAAATGGTAAAACAGTAAACTCATAATGTCCAAACCTCATCTTAAAGGTGGTCTTAGGAACATCATCTTCCTTGATCTGCAACTAGTGATACCCTGATCACAAATCAATCTTTGAGAACATTGTCGCACCCTTCATTTGATCGAACAAATCATCAATCCTTGGCAAAAGATACTGATTATTGATCATTGCCTTGTTCAATTGATGGTAGTCAATGCAAAGCCTCCACAACCCATCCTTCTTTCGTATGAAAATAACCAGCGCACCCCACGGTGACACACTTGGATGTATCAATCCCAGGTCCAGCAATTCCTTCAGTTGCATTCTCAACTCCTGTAACTCCAAGGTCGACATCCGATAAGGCATTCTCTCTATCTGTTCAATCCCCGATTTTAGGTGTAAACTCCAATTTCTTCTCTAGTGGCATCCCAGGTAACTCCTCCAGAAATATGTCTGCAAACTCTCTCACCACCGAAAGGTGTTCTAGGCCTTCGGCTACTCCCTTCTCATTTATGAAAGGATCACATACATCTTGCACCCGTTCCACATGCTCTTTCGTAGCTGCAAGGAAGATATGAACCTCAAGGAAACTCCCTGGTTCTGACCTACAATCACCCATCTTTGTCCCTCATCATTGACCAAGCTCAACCATTTCATCTTACAGTTGAGTATCGCCTCATGCAATTCCAACCAATCCATATCAATCATGACGTCATAAGATCCTGAGATCATGATGTACAGGTTGGCCCTAGTGAAAAACTCTCCCAGGTTGAGGGCACATCATGTAACCTTTACTCCAACCTTTTGTTTGGCTCCAGAATCCATCTCTATGAAGATAAACTCATCATGTTCGAATGTCTTTACCTTAATCCTTTTTAGAGTTGCACCATAAATGAAACTCTCGGTAGCACCAGGATCTATAAAAATACTAAGGGTCTGGTCAGCGACGGTACCTGACGTCTCAAGCACAGTCGACTGGTGCTTTTCCTGGCAGTTATTCACCGCTGCATGAATCCAATGGGTCTTTCCCAAATCTCCCACGGTGGTGGGTTCAACTGATTCAGGTGCTCTAGTCCTCTCCACGGGGCAGTTGCGCTGGTAGTGTGTCTCCCCACACATCCAACAATCCTTCTTCAGTCCAATACTCTTGGTACACGAAGTAGAAGATGATGGCCCACCGGCCTGGAATCCTAGTCTGTTCTGTTGAATAGGCCTAAACTATTGTTGTTGCAGTCGACATTGTTGTTGATTATGTGGTCCCCGATAAGGTGTTCGTTGTTGAGGCATTGGTCACCGAGGTGTAGTGAAATTGGATCCCCTCTGGAAGCCACGATATCCTAGCATATGCATGGTTGGTTTCTGATGTTGTTGCGCACCAGATGACACCTGCCCTGCTGGTCTCGTTGGAGTCCTGCTCTGACCCCCACTAATAAGCTCCTCCTCTGCTATGAGGGCCTTCTAGACAGCATCATGCAAGGTTTGCGGCATCAAAATCCTAACCTTTGCATGTATGCTTCCATTAAGTCCAAACACAAACCTGTTGACCTTAATTTTCTCAGTATTAAGATGCACAGCATACTGAAGCAACTCCATAAAATGGGCCTCGTACTCGGGCATTGTATGGCCACCCTGTTGTAAGGCATTGAACTCATTGAGCTGATGCTCAATGAATTCCTCTGATAGGTACCTCTCTCGGAACCATTCCTCGAACAGTTCCCATGAGACATCTTCGATGATCATATTTAGTTGTGGCAGGAGCGTCTTCCACCATAGAAGAGTGCTCCCCTTTAGTTAAAATACCACCATGTGGACCTTCATGTTGGAGGTATAGTTGTGAAGTGCAAAGAACATCGCCATATTCTCCAACCATTCCTCGACAGCTGCGCCATCCAGGGCACCAAATAACTTGGGAAATTTGACCTTCTCGAGTTCACGGTGAATGCTACTTGTACCAACCAGAGCGCTTGGTGGACCCTCAGGGGGTGGCGGCACCCTGGCCTCATCTTTGTACAAATAGCTAATCAGTTCCTCAGACATCCACTGAAAATACCTCATCATCCCAACCACGTCACCCACCGCTATCTTCTCCTGCCCGACAACTTATTTGTCTCCTTGGGGGTTGGACCCCTTAGGCATGGATGTTGTTGGAGGCGTCACGCCTCCTCGCCTAGCACCCCATCATCTGCCTCTGTGAAGTCCTCTAACCATGATTACCTGCACAAATATAATTCTACTCAATTAGAAACATTATAATAAAATCATAACAACAAAATCCGTAGTGATCCCAAGTTGCAGGTTGAACCCGCTCTGATACCAAATGTAAGAACCCCTCTTTACAACTACACGTGAAGTAGAAGTGCAAAGGTTTTTTTTTTTGCAAGAAGGTGACAAAGATAACAATTAAAAACACAACTAACAACAAACGCAAGCATGCAGTCTAGGAAACAGGCTACTATGACTCCACGCACTGGCACAAGAGCATCTGGGCGAAACATGCATAGAAAAACAAGGAGAAAAAGACTACCCACCTGAAGAAAACACAACCACGCCTACAAGTTAAGGGACAATATCCCCCTTTCGACACAAGGACCTTGACAAACAAGACTAGAACCTCAAGGCGCACGAACCAAAGGCATGAAGGCGTTCAACCCATGCACCAAAAACAAACTTACAACGCTCGACAACTCTCACAGGGAAGACATCGACTCCAACCAAGTTATCATTCGCCACTATCCAAAAAGGTGCACCATGATCCCCTCATCAAGAATCATGTCGTCCCCAGGTGATAGACACATCAATAAACTTGGCGCAACACTTCCTACCTGGACCCAGGACTCTAGATAACTCCGACGTGCTAGGAGTCACACTGACAAGAAGGTTACACACATACCCCAGGCAACAGGTCGACGAGACACAGGATGACGTCAACAAGAAAATGCAAGCTATTACATGACTTCGCCAAAAACTTCACTTATTCATCAAGTCTAATGATAATGATTAAAAATTTAATTTAACATTAGTTGCACTCTAATTTAGCAAGTATAATTTACAGTTTAGTCAAAACTCACCAATCTCATTTAATCATTAATTACAACTTAATTTAGCAAGTTCAATCTACAATTTGGTCAATACTCATTAATCTCATTTAATCATTAATCACCATCTAATTGTGCAATTCTAAATTAATCCCAAAATTACAATCAAACTATCAATCAACAATATATAACCACATTAGCCATATCAATGTAGAATGCTACAATTATAACACTTGCAACCAATTAAATTACACATGTCGTCTATCTATAGTAACCGTACCAAATAACTAGTTGTCTATTAACATTAAGAAGGAAATTGCTGACCATTAACATCATTGTAGCATTTATCATCATTGTAGAATTTAACATGGAAATTAACATGGCAATTAATATAGCAAATAACATAGCAATTAACATGGAAATTAACATAACCAGTAACGTTGTTGTAGCAATTAACATGGAAAATAACATGGCAATTAACATAGCAATTAACATTGCAATTAACATGGAAATTAACATAACTGTTGACCATTAATGCAATCTATTCTCATAATTACCAAAATAATATAAGAACATTCTCATTATCATGCATAAAGCTTATGATTAAGGTGCTAATTAACGAAAAATCTTCTGAAAAGCTATCTAGAAAAAATAAAAGTGTTAAGGTCAAAACAGTTGTCCATGACTAAATTGGAGGTCTGGGAATGCTATCATCTAGCCACTAAAAGAGGGTTGTCCCAATTAATGTTCCATTTTCCAAGGTTGTACCAGCAGGTGAGTGTTATTACCGTCAAACTCAGGAATTTTATAATCAAAATTAACATTTTACTGTCAAGTCAAAATGCAGGTATTGTACAGATGACAAAGCACCCTTCGTAGGCCATTAAAACATGAAAATGCACTCCTAGAGAGGGTAATAACGCAGACAAAGGGTAAGTTAGTAACAAGGTGAAGACCAAGGGAAATTTATAGGCACTCAGGCCACTAGAGTTGTCTTTAAAAGAAGCAAATATCAGAGCAGTAATTACATGCAATGAAGTGCCTTCAAGTAAAAAGAAAAGCAAAGGTTCAGTCTAGGAAACCTCTTCAAAAAATCACAGGGCAATAAATTCACCAACCCAACCAAATCAAGGCTACAATCGAATCGTGCGGCTTCAAAATTTTTGGGAATGAGCTATGGAATACAAAATTGGACAAATCGTGATGTGAACAAGCAAGGCGGAAGGGATTGCTTAACCAAATTCGAATGATTGTTTAGAAGAGAATCTAACCGTCTAAATATACAGAAATCGCAGAGTCCAAATAGGGGTCAGGTAAGCTGCGTGAGTGCTGAGTTGAGCAAGCTAACTCGTTGGGTTAATTTCACGGTTTTAAAAGAGAGAAAATAGGAACAGGAATGCGTGGGTGGGATTTGTTGTAAAAATGAATTATCACAAGATAAGTACCAGGCATACTCAAACGCTATCAGAGCATCAAATAAAAACACATTCACACTCTGTACATGCAAATACCCCGTCGTCATTACATGAAAATTGTTGTCAACATTTAGATACGCAGTCATGCTAGGTTAATATTTACTATCCAAAACAACGCCATCATATAGGTGATTAAGATTTACTTTCCTAAGATGCAATCCCTCGGATTGGTTGTGTTTCATCAAGAAGGTAGACACACACAAAAAACGCAGATGTACGATTTTTCAATGTTAGATTCGTTGACTAAAAGATGTAACGCAACTGACAAAAGAATGGTTGGGTTGTGGGTATCGCTGTCCAAACCATGAGACAACAATCTGAGAAATAATCCCTCACCGCATTGTCCATCAAAATAATAAAAGACAATCACCTTCAACACAGTATCACATAATAGCAATCCAAGGCGATCAACGCAAAGCAATGATTTATCCAGCAAGATATAAAAATGAGGTATAAAACGAGATAACAAACGAGATATAAAACGTCGATTTTAAAGAAAACTTCGCCATCAATCAAATTTTGTAGGGTTAATTAAACGCATCAAGGCACAATACCAACAATCATCCAAGGACAAAAAATAGAGGTATACGACTGACAGGAACATCCTTCGCTCATCATCCACGCATAGAAAAGCAGGGCGTTGAGATCCATAGGTCTAGTAACGCCGAAGAGATGATTGTATATCAGGCTCCTGGCTGACTGCTCAGGCGTAGAGTGATGATATAGGGATGAAGAAAAAATGAACCGCAATCATCGCAAACAATAAACCTCAGGATGGTCAATACATGCAGGGATCAAAGGCCATGGGAAATCAATCAACATCAAGCTAAGGCTATGGGGAAATTTCAGTCATCAAATAGAACACTAAGACTATCATATTATTTACCTGATTAAGCATACATAACTGAAAGCATAAATCCTACTAGCAATCTAACATGCATAAATAAAGGAAGTGTATTGTTGCCCAATCGCCCACTCTGAGTTGATGTCCCACACGCTCCATGCAACTCCCGCTTTTCGACCAATGAGACTTCACTGATACCTCCCAGCCAATGCTAGGGGTACTCTTCTTCCCCATTAGCCCCCCAAGCTGCAAAGGGGCCACACACACTAACCAGAGAATTAGCTAGCTCCCAGCTTGCCTCGCAAGGCCGAGCTACCACTCCTCACCGAGTTGGGTATCCCAACTCCCACAAGCTAAGTCAGTCAAGTATAAATTTTTGCAGCATAACGTTACACATCACATAAGAGATCCATCATCCTTCTCCTCCCTCCATTATATAGAGTTTCGAAGTCCTTTATTTTCCCCAAATCCCATTTAATTAAATGTTTAATATTTTAATTCATAAAAGATCCTCCCCGTACATGTGTCACCCATACCCTACATTCTTCCATAAATTAAATTCATTAATTAATTAATTATCCCTATTTCCCTTAATCACCTAAAGGAGCTCGTAGAATCTCTCCTAGGTGTTCCCATATCCCCTTACAAGTTTTAATGACTTTCCCCCTTATTAATTTACTAGTTGAGTTTAAATTAGAAAGTTCTTAAATGCTAGATACCTTACTAAGTTACACTATCTGCTTTTTCCTTGTGTTTCCCCTTTCTTTTTATGTTTCCCGCTTTTTCCTAGTTTCCTAATTATTTTAGATTTCCCTCTTTCCCCTTTTTATCTAAACTCAAAAAGGCATGTGCAGAAACTTACCCTTTTTCCCTTTTTCTTTTTAATGAATAAATTTTTAATTAGAAAAATATAGTAAAATAATTATTTCCCCTTTTTAAATTTTATCCCAAAAGATTTTTATAAATCAATTTAATTACTTACCCCATTCTTGTCACAAGATTAATGAAGATTATCATTTTTATTTATTTTATTTTTATTTTATGTATATATATATATATAATTTTTATTTTAATAAATAGATAAAAAAATTATCACAAGTATAAGTTAGACCTAGACTTTATTTTCCTAGGTTGGGCGACATTTTATTAGGGGAAATGTTTTAAATCTTCCTTAACACGTTATTCATCCTAAAGCCATGTAGGTTTATCAAATTATTAAATAACAACGTGACGTGCCCTTTAGGATACACTAGGTGGTCCAAGGGTGCCACTCACCTCTTTCTGTTTCTCTTGTGCGACGTGCCCTTCAGGGCGTACTACATGCTCCAAGGGTGCCACTTGCCTCTTTCCATTTTTCTTTTGCAATGTGCCCTTCAGGACACACCATGTGCTCCAAGAGTGACACTCGCCTCTTGATTGACTTGGTAGACATCAAAAACCCCTGGAGTCAATACGCCGCCAGGTGATCTTGTGGGAGACTAAGGGCCTCTAAGGAATAAGGACCATGCCTTATTGCATGCCCCTTTGAATCATCATGAGCAACTATCCCAGTTGAACCTCACGGCATCGTGGGTCTTCTCGAACTAGGTAGTCGTTAACCTACAGTTCGAGCCACAGCGGGAGTGCTAGTAGGTTGTGGTAGGGTTGTTCTCCACACCTCTCTCTCAACATCTCTGGTAGTCATGTGTGACCCCTCTACTCCACATGTGAGTTTGGTCAACAAGCTATCGTCAACCTGCATCATCAATGAATCATGTCAAAAATACATCCATAATCATATCATCTAATCTAATGCACGAATATCACATATAAAACAATCAAACCCCAATAGTTCACTCCCCAACTCAATCTGGAGTCCTAGGGGTTCCATCAATTCATCTGCATCCTTGAGGTCCAAAATCCTACACACTCAGTAAAACTAAGTCAATAGCACATGTCTAAGTCAATGCAGAAAAACAACATGTCATCAAACCATAACGCCTCATAATCAAAATCAAATGTTTAATAGTATAATAATCTAGATCACTTGTGAGCAAGTGTCCTCAAAGAATACATTCACTCAGCGTGCGCAAGAGCAGGATGTTACATACACCCCTCTTGGTCTAAACTTCGTCCCGAAATTTCACAGTATAAGTGCCAAAGAAATTTGTATCAAAGTATAATAAGTTTATCTATCAAACAAAAATGGAAACTGTTGGCGCATATCATATGCGTCATCCCAGGTCGTCAAGTGAGGACTATAGTTGTCCCATTGAACCTTGACCTAATCTACTATTTGATGTCGTAGATTTTGAATGCGATGATTCAAGATGTGGATCAACTCAGTCGTGAGTGCCCCCTCATTTGATACCTACAAGGAACTCATGTCAATAACATGTGTGTGATCACTAATATAATGTCTCAAAACAGATACGTGAAAAACATCGTGCATACGCCTCAAAGAATCAGGAAAGGCTAGTCAATAGGCCACAGGCCCCTTCCTCTCCATAATCTCGAAAGGTACCACGAACCTAGGAGAGAGTTTAGCTCCCTTTCCAAACTTGATCAAACTCTTATGTGGTTTAACCCACAAGAAGACTCGATCTCCAACCATGTAACTACAGTCGACACAGTGCACATTGGCATAACTCTTCTATCGATCCTACGCTTCTTTAATCCTTAGCTTATTGTTTGCATTTTCTCTTCCATTTCTTGGATCACTTATGGTCCCACCAGGACCCTATCCTCAAGTCGATCCCAACTCAAAGGTGTCTGACACGGTCACCCATAAAGAAACTCTAAAGGTGCCATCTTAATGGTGCTTTGGTAACTATTGTTATAAGAGAATTCTATCAGAGGAAAGAATTCTTCCCAACGCTTTTGTTGCTCCATCATGTACATGCGCAACATGTCCTCCAAGGTCTGGTTCATTTGTTCAGTCTGCCCGTCAGTCTCCAGGTGATACACAGTACTGAAGTTAAGTTGGGTTCCCAGGGCCTCTTGGAAACTCATTTAGAATCGTCCAATAAACACAGATCCTCGATCGGATATAATCCTCTTGGGCATGCTATGCAACCTCACAATATCACTGATGAAAACTCTAGCTATTTCAGGTGCCCGATACATTGTACACACAGGAATAAAGTGAGCACTCTTCCTCAGAGTGTCTACTAATATGAAAATCGAGTCATGTCTCATTTTCGTCAATGGAAATCCAACAATAAAATCCATCAAAATAATCTCCCATTTTGATTCCGGAATAGCGTGCGACTGTAGTAATCCTGCTAGATGTCTATGTTTAGCCTTTACCTACTGACATTCTAGACATCTAGCCACATAGTTTACTATGTCTGCCTTTGTTCCCTTCCAAAAGAATATGGGTTTAAGGTTCTCCCTCATCTTCATGACTCCCGGGTGAGCCATGTAGATTTCTCTATGAGCCTCTCTTAGGATCAAGCTCCTCAACTCATCATTCTGTGGTACGTAAATCCGATTTTTAAACCTCAATAATCCATCATCATCAAACATAAATTCTTCAAATCTTGGTACCATCATTGTGTTTTGTCCAGTAAAATCCTCGACCTCTTTGTACCAGTCATCGTCACGCTATAAAGTTAGAATCTTTTCACTTAGATTCGTCTAAAGAGGCAAAACCGAAAAGATGCGTGGTCTCCGACTCAATGCATCTGCCACTCAGTTCACTGTTCCTTTTATGTAAGTAATCTCGAAGTCATACTTGCTAATCAATTCCGATCAATGCCGTTGTTGCGCATTCAAGTCTCTTTGCATAAAGATGTGTTGTAGTCCACAGTGGTCTGTCTTTAGTTCAATTTTTTTTCCAACAAGGTACTGTCTCCAAACCTTCAAGGCATATGCGATGGCTAACAACTCCAAATTATGCGTCACGTAGTTCTCCTCATGCCTTCTCAGTTTACTCGAGATGTATGAGATCACTCGCCCGTCTTGCATCAAGAATACACCTAAGCCTTCCTTGGATGTGTCAGTGCATAC
>JASDQU011379271.1:13535-23858 GCA_032191745.1 Picea mariana | reverse complement strand
GGTAACCAGATGGTGGCAATGTCATGCTGTTAGGTACCCATGAACATAATAGGTTGGCTCGTGATGAGACCCCCTATCCTATTGATTAGGTCTTGTTTGCTATTTTTTGGGTCCTCCTTCTTTCCTGCTGAGAGGCCTTTTATTGCCTTCTCGGGGATCCCTGGGCAAAGCATCTCGAGGTTTTATTTCTAGGCTTTTATCTTTTACCAGTTGGTTTTACCTTCTGGGCCTTTAGCCCCTTCTTCCCACAAGATAAGGTGCAACCCCACAAACAGATCATCCTAATGCCCGGACAAGGGGAATGGGATAGATGAGGGGGAGACAAGATGGAAGAGTGGTGGTATGATGGGAGCAGACGATGGCTCTTCAGAAATCCCTCAGTGGAAAACCAAAACCTATGGGTACAGGCTTGCTAGGGCACCCAGTCAATCTCCCCAAGCATGGTCAAGTGGGTCAATGTAAGATCCAAGCAGTTGTTAGAAATAAAAGGAATTAGATGCATACATTTAAAGGTTATAATGATCAAAAGTGACACATACCATGATACCTAGACCAATTACCTCATGGAGCAAGAGCCTTCTCTGATACAAGACCAAGTCGATGGTGATGGATGTTGCTGCTGCTGACAAGACAAAACTGACGAAAGAAGAAAAGGATCGGCCCTCCAGGGCCATGCTCAGTTCAATCCTACTTTCGATACTCCATGTCTAGGACCTGTGGGCCTCGAGACACGATCTCCTAGTTATACCTAGAAATCGGGGATAACAGAGCCATTCTTCAATGTAGCTTCTCATTGGGGAAACGTTGATATTATTCCAGATTTTTATGTTGAAAAGATCATTTTCTAATTCCCGGAAGTCGATAGAAAGATTACACAGAGTCTAATGAATTTCCTCATTCTATAGTGAATCGTGGACTAGCTAGTTGTCAATGTGAGCTTGATCATATTCAAGGATGTTGTAAAACTTTTCCAAAGACAACGCCTTAAACATATCAACCTCTTTATCGAACTCTTGCCTATTTAAGGGCAAGGAGTTTGTGATTAAGTCAGGGTCTTGGAAGTTGTTGGTCTTTCTGGTTAAGTTTATTCTTGACAACCTTGTGAATAATTTATCTTTCTTCAATATGGCATGTTCACATGACTGAACAATGAGACGCAGGTTCTTCACTTTTTCTTTCCAACATGCATTTAATTGACCGATCTAGTTTTTGGATGGAAGATCTTGTTGTCTTCTTTTTGTTTCTATCATATTGTTGACAATGGTGCCAAAAGGAAGGGCCGTGTTTAAATAGAAATGTTCTTCATCTTTTAACTCCGCCTGCAAATGTTCGAGCAAACTATGCGACCTGGTTCCAAGGGAAGTGATGGTTTGTGATGTTTTCCACGCCTCAATAACCAGTTCCATTCTTTTCTTGATATTATTCTCCACATATCCTCTACAGGATGCGAGGAGGTTGGAGGATCATTTTAAGTTGGCTACAGGGGTGGAAGGCATGGCTATTGCCAAAGGATTGGCAAGCAATGGCATAGGAATCAAAGCCTCTTCCAATTCCTTGAGCCGACCCTTTAGACTGGCATTCTCGGCCTCGATGCCTCCAATGGAATCATGAAGTGCATCTCCGCTCGCCTTGTGAAGTTGACAGATTTGGGACAGTCGCATGTTGCTAAGGTCAACCTCTGAACGAGATTTTCCTTTCTTATTTTTTACATATTTTTTCTCAATTATCAATTTTTTGGACTGGCTGTCAAAAACAACACTCTGAAACACGAAGGATTCATCTTCGTCAAAAATTTTGGTATCGGATATGTCCTTTGGATGACTATGCTGGATGACGTCTCCAGGCTAATCAAGGTAGCGGAGCATTCTATCTAGATTAGTGTCAAGTTCCATGTTCTCACTCTGAATTTCCGGCTCTTCCGCCTGTCCCACATTTTTTTTTCTCTTCTTGTCTACTGAAAGCTTGTGAGAACTATCAAGTTTACAGTGAGGAGGGTCGTTATCTCCTCCTTCGTTTGAAGAACTCTGAGTTGCTTTGTTGTTGTGGTGGGCCATTGGAGCGATGGTCCGGGATGTCGTACTTTTTCGAGTGTTATTTGTCGATTGAACACTCTTGTCACCGGGGCCTTTCCCCTGTTTCCTGTACAATTTAGTGTTGCTTTGCAGTGTGTCTAGGTCGTCGGCATCAGAAGAAGGAGCATTGCCGCCAGTGTCTCTGTTTTCGGACAGGTGTTTTTTTAAAAAACAATCATCGAGGCCAAGTATTTGTAAATGTTGTTGAAAAATATTATCGAGGTCAAACCCTCTTATGCTTTCATCATATATCAGGTTGAAGTTGCTAGAATGCGCTGCGAATTCGTCAATTTTGTTGACGTTTTTCAACATGAACTCCCCGACTTTCCAAGGCAGAGGAATGAATTGTTTTTTTCTCTTATTTTGCAATATATGCAACGAGTAGTTGTATTGTCGTGCTACTTCTGCAACAAACATTCTTTCTGTAATGTGACATGGAAGGAGAGCAGGTTTTTCCGTGGAGCCAAAAATTCTTATCACAGTGTAATTGTCCAAATGTTCAAGTGTCCCCTTCTTGTCCAAAAAATTGGTTGCTTGTTCAGATATGCAGGGAGCATCTTCTCCTAGCAACAAAACTTTGAAAACAGACACGAAGCCATTAAAAACCTCATAAAAATAGTGGGAAGCCTTATGCTTCCACAAGGCCTAGTACCAGAATGTTACTGGGTCGAATTCCCAGTTGACATTCTTGGACAGAGACAGCTCTGAAAACTGACAACAATGTGTTATCGCAAAAACTAAGTAGGACGACATATAAAATTTCTTTTCCCTTTTGAAGCTTGACAATTGGGAACAGATTTCATGGGAAATTAACTTGCCCCAATAAAAAATGGCTTGTTCGTTGACTGAGAAATACAAAATATAAAGAGCCATCCGAGAAACAATTATTGTGGACACCTGTCCCATTATTCTTGTAAACAGCCAGGCAATTTCTTGGAATGGATTTCTAAATGAACTAACCTGCAAGCTTGTGATTATCTTCAGAAACTAGAATCAGGTCTTCCAATAAATGGGGCAAGAGGTCCAACTCGTTATTATGCTTTGCTAGGAACTATTTGCAATCTTCTCCTCTGAACTTCAATGTTGGTTCTGGCAATATTAACATCTAGCGGAAGACCTGAGGTGACAAAGAAACAGAAGAGCGGTCCCGTAGTGGAATAATTCTTTTGTCTGAAATAAATTTATCGGCGCACCAAGAGACTAGGTCCTTACAGTCAAAAACCTCAGGGACACATCCTGCATGAGCAATCCTATAGGTCCAAATTACTTGGTTCTCTGTGGTAGGGGTTGAGTGATAAGAATATGCCCTGGACCACTGGAAGTTATGGTCCTCGCACCCGAAGATGTTCACTGCATCTCCACAGAACTGTTGTCGAGTTAATGCTATAAGTTTATGAGAACGTTGGTTTTCTCTAGACGATGGTTGAAATGAAAACTTAGAGCTGATAATGTAACTCTCCGCTAAATCTTGGTTAAATGCTTATGAATGGGAAAGCTCCTCGAGCCTTTCGTTGATTAATGACAATCTGTATGGGTGGTGCATGATGAACTATTAGCAATGAATCTTACTTATTGCATATTTAGAAATGTGAAGGTGGCGGGTACAACGAAGAGCAATTAAGGATTGGAGGTTTCGTGAACGTGCCAAGGCGACGACGTGCGAACGACATTTCATGATTTTGAAATCAAAACTCGGAAGGGATAATATAACCCCCCGCAAATATTGCTTTAATGCGTATTAATAGGAGATCTTCTTAAGCCTTTCGCCCATCAATGACAATCTATACGGTTCCTCAATGATGAGCTGTTAGAATTAAATGTCAGTAATTGCATATTTAGAAACAAGATATGTATTTATATATATAAACAAATTTTTTTCTTCTATTATAGACAAGTGTGAAGGTCACGGAGACGGGGGAGAGCAAGGAAAGAATGGCAAGGTCTGAAAAGCAGTCGAACGACATTCAAAATAGGGTTACGAGGATACTCAAGAGAGGCGAGTGTTCCACGGTGATGGGGCAGTTCAGTGGCCGGTTTATATATTTGCGGAATTCCGGGAAAGTGGCTAAGTATGGAATAGGGAAACGATCGGGCGAAATCGTTCTCGAAAGAGAGGATTGAAGTTTTTGTGAACTGACCAACCCGACGACACGCAAATGACATTCCATGATGTTTGAAATTAACGCTTGCTAATTGCATGCCTAGAAATAAGATCTTATATATAATTGCTAATTTCTAATTGCAAAAGGGCGTGGGCACAGGAAACATCGACTAGGAACTGAATATTTCTTGAACCCGCCAAACCGACGATCCGCAAAAGAAATTGGAAGAAATGGTGAAGTATGGAAAGCGGACAGACGGGCTTCAAAATGGGGTGACAATAGTTCCACAGAAGATGTGAGGACCTGAAGGTTAAATTGTATTTCTTGAAAGTTTTCAGTGCAAAATGTGTACCACGGAAGAGGGTAATACAAAAGATGGTGTGATCTGAGTCCGGTTGTAAATTTGTATATCACGAAAGTGACGGTATTGTTCGCAGGTCATGGAACAATAGAAGTCCAATCTAGAGCCCACCTACTGGGAATCCACGGTCGAAGAAGTGTCTGGGTATGGAATGGGAAAGCGGTCGGTCAATGTCATGATATAAGAGCAGGAGTGCAAACATGAACTTGCAAGTCCGCCCACGTGCGCAACCAAACATTTTCAAAAAAATGAATAAGTGACGAGAAAGACAAAGTTCAGGGAAATGAGAAACGGATATTTGGCTAAGTATAGAGGAAGACAAAAAGAAGGGCCAATATATTCACATTTGTAACAGACATCCCATTTTCCTGCCAAGATATATACTTGGAAAGAAGTGCGAAGGTGGTGGGCACAGAAAACAACGACTAGGAATACGATCCGCGAGTTTACTTGGTTCTTGGTTGTATGCTTCGTCTGTCAATTTGTATATCGCGGGACTCCGAATCATTTTTTTAGCTAGCCAGCCTGCAAGTCCGACTGTCAATTTGTATAGTGCGGAACTCTGGGTGGTGTTTGTAGGACACAAAACTATAGAGGAAATGATTTTCCCTATAATATAACTTATGTGATGCAAATGTAGTATATGGCTCATTTTAGCACTTTTCTATGCGTAGAGAATGGAAATCTTGAGCCCGCCAGCCCTGGAGCCCGTGTGTCAATCTGTATATAGTGGAGCTCCGAATGTTGTTTGGAGGTCATGAAAAAATAGAAGTGCAATGTTGAGCTAGCCAACGCACAAGTCCGCCTAACGATTTGTATATCGCGGAACTCTGTGTGCTACTTGTAGGACACGGAACAATAGAGAGCCAATTTAGACAAAGGGGAAGCGCTCGGTCGAAACGAGTGAATCCGCCAAACTGTGCAACAAGGCATTTTCGAAAAAAAAAAACAAAAAACAAAAAAAAAACGAATAAGTAACCAGGAAGAGAAACTACAGGGGATAAAAGAGTGGGAAAATAGAAAGGTAGAGGGCAGTTTTCGTAAGTGCAAATTGGCTTCAAACAAGCCCCATTGTTACAAAACCATCATTTTCTACTAATTGTCAGCAAATGCTTTGTTGAAGATTAGATTTTATTGGAACATGTGGGTGTAAGTGTGTGCTTGATACATTCTTCCATGACTGTAACATATTAACTTAAGTATTAAACTTCTTGCATTATGGGTTGTTAGCATTAAAACTTAATATTTGCATGTCGGAAAAAACTATTAAGTAACCAGGAAGAGAAACTATAGGGGATAAAATAGTGGGAAAATATAAAGGTGGAGGGTAGTTTTCGTAAGCACGAATTGGTTTCAAGCAAGCCCCATTGTTGCAAAACCATCATTTTCTAATAATTGTCAGCAAATTCTTTGTTGAAGATTAGATTTTATTGCAACGTGTGGGTGTTGATACATTCTTCCATGACCGTAACATATTAACTTAAGTATTAAACTTCATTTGCTACTAATTGTCAGCAAATGCTTTGTTGAAGATTAGATTTTATTGGAACGTATGGGTGTAAGTGTGTTCTTGATACATTCTTCCATGACTGTAATATATTAACTTAAGTATTAAACTTCTTGCATTATCGGTTGTTAGCATTAAAACTTAATAATTGCATGTCTAGAAACAAGAATGACGATTTTGCTGCAACATTATACTTTGGTTTTACTATGTTCTATCTGCATTGCGAATAGAATTGAACTTTGGTTTGAAACTGCGTGTAATCCATTTTTTGTTGCATAAAATCTTGGTGGATTGACACAATAAATTGCCATATAATTGTTATATGTTCCATATTAGAATAAATGACCTAAGTAAATACAATATCGAAGAACTACGACACCACCGAACCATGCCAATGAGAATAGACGTTAAATCTAGAAAAGAAGCAGCAACAAAGACTCCAAGGCAAATTTTTTCAATAGCAAATCCATTTAAAAAAAAGAAAGAAAAACACCGAGTATTGTACATCTATCCTTAGAAATTGGACCCAGTTCTTCGAGCCAAAACATTGAACATATCTGCCACAAACACAGGCACGGGATCCTTGCAGTTTTCTCCTGGATGAATCATCCTGTGGTAAAATTGATAGTTTTCATAAGCTTCCTGTGAGGAAGAAGACAAAAAACGTTGTAGGGCGGAATAATCCTTAACTGAAAGTTAGGACACAACTAGAAACCGCCTCTGCACAGTCGAAAAGACTTCAAGGACACAGGTTGCACGTGCAATTCTAGAGGCCCAAATTATTCCATTATGGGTGGAAGGAGATGACTAGTAGAAATATGCCTTGCACCAATGAGAGTTCTAGTCCTCATTCCCGAAGATGTTAATTGTATATCCAGGGAACAGGATAGTAGTCCCGCAAGTGAATATTTTTTTGGCTTGAAATATATCTCTGGGAGCATCAACGTATCATTTCTTTACAGTGAAAGTCTTCCGCTCAGAACAGACTAATTTGGACCTATGGAATTCCTACTGTCGAGCTGCAAAGTAGCTGTTGCGTTCAACGTTGATTTGTTTTATGAAACTCTTTTTGGTGTTGTTAAGACTGCCATCACTGAGCCGAGAAGTTCCACCCATTAAGGTTGATTTCAATTTGGGCACAGGAGTGGGGACAATTTATGCATTGCCATCATCCATTGTCGTATCATCTCCCATCAGATCATCTTCTTCCAGCTTGGAATCCATGACATCAACCTCTGCGCCAGCCATCAATGCAATTGGGCAGGTTCTCTGAGCAAGCAGGGTTGCCTTGGAATTCTTTGGCTTGAAATATATCTCTCGGTGTACAAAGGGACCATCCCCTTTTTTGCTACTGGGCGGAGGGAGATGAGTAGTAAGAATATGCTCTGGAATACTGGAACCTCTGGCCATTATGCCCGAATGTGTTTACTGTATCTAGACAGAACTGCTACCACAAGTTAACGAGAATTTACGTTTGCTCCAGATGATGTTTGAAATGAAAATTAGCGAGGGATAATATAACCCTCCACAAATTATGGTTTAATGCATATCAATGGAATATCTCCTCGAGCTTTTCGTTGATCAATGACAATTGCCAAGGTTCATGCAGAATGAGTTGTTACCATTAAAGCTCACTAATTGCATATTTAGAAAAAAGTGCGAATGTGGCGGTGACGACAAAAAGAGATTAAGAATTAGATATTTCTTGAAGGCGCCAACCAACCGACGCACGAAACAGATTGCATCATGTTTGAAATGAATACTTGGAAAGGATAACACTCTTCTCCGCAAATCTTGGTTTAATTTGTAGTAATGACAAATCTTCTCTGGCCTTCCGAACATTAATGACAATATTAATGGTTCCTGCAGGATGAACTACTAGCATTAAGACTTAATTATTTCATATCTAGAAAAAAGTACGAAGGTAGCGGTGATGGCGAATTACGACCAAGCATTGTACATTTCGTCCACCCGCCAACCCGCAAAACAGATTCCAAGAAATGCCCAAGTATGGAAAGCGGTCGGGCGGGTTACAAAAAAAAAGGGGCAGAATATATACCCAGGAGACGTGAGGGGCCGATGGTCATATTGCATCTCAGTGATAGATATCGATTGTCAATTTGTATGTCGTGGAATTTCAGGTGTTGTTTGTGCGTATGGGAACACCAGAAGCACAATGTCGAGAGGGAAATTTCTATATTGCTGAACTTCGGGTTCTATATATAAAAGCATGAGACATTCAGAAAAAGGACCAAGTAAACAGAAAGCGAAAGCATACAAGAAGAAGGGGAATTTGTTTGTTAATTTGTAAGTCGCAGAAGTTCGGGTGCTATTTGCAAGCGACGGAACAATGGAAACACAATGTTGAACCCGCCTATGCAGGAACTCGTGATTCAAAATGTTTGTTCAATATGAAATGAGGAAGCAGTCGGTCGGGCTGGTGATATAAAAGTAACAATGGAAATCTAAAGAAGCGAATCCGCCAAATCCCGCACCTAGACATTTTCTGAAAAATGAGTAAGTAAAGAAAGGGAAAGCAGAGGGAAAAGAGAAAGCAGATGGCAATTTTTAGAAGCAAGAATTGGTCATAATAGTAACTATGGAGTGAATTAAACATGCTAACAGGTTCTTCAATCAAGGAATAGATACAGCGAGCGATGTTTATAGTTTCCAAGATCTGTTTGTATAAGAGAAGCATCGAAAAGTTACAAGAGAATCATTTTTTGGATGTTTAAGTAGAGTCTCTGTACTTTTAGCTTCACCACAAGTATAACAATGACAAATTTTATTAATTTCCTCTCGTTCATATGATTGTTCCATTAGACTTTGCATAGTATATATTCTTTTATTTCAATTTGTTTTCTAACTTGTGGATCGTGGAAGCCAGGGTGTTGTTTGCAGGCGGCAGAACAATGGAAACGCAATATTGAACCCACCTATCCGGTAACTCACCTATTCGGAGAACCGCAAGCCAAAAAGTTTGTACAATATGAAACGGGGAAGCGGTCGGTCGGGCTGGTGATATAAAAATAAGTGAAATCTGAAGACGTGAATCCGCCAACTTCCGCACCTAGAAATTTTCCGAAAAACAAGTAATACATACTAAATATGTACTATAAAGTATGAACATGCGATTTTATAGAGCATGCACGGATCCCACATTCCATACTTAGCCACTTTTTGGATCGCGGGTTCTCAAGCTGGCGGGCTCAAAATTGGGCCTCTATTATTCTGTGGCCTACAAATAGCACCCAGAATTCCGCAATATACAAATTGACAAACGGACCTGCGGGCTGGCTGGGTCAACACTACACTCTTATTGTTTAGTGTCATACAAACAACACTTGGAGTTCCGCGATATACAAATTGACAAACGGACTCCAGGGCTGGCGACCTCAAGCTTACGATTGTTTACGGATGGTAATCCCTATCAACTATCTAACATTATCTAAAAACATTATTTTCAATACTAAATTATTAATATTAAATATTGATATTGTACAGTTTAATTAGAAAAAAAGTTGTACAATATGGAATGGGGAAGCGGTCGGTCGGGATGGTGATATAAAAGTAAGTGAAATCTGAAGATGTGAATCCGCCAACTTCCGCACCTAGAAATTTTCTGAAAAACGAGTAAGACGTACTAAATATGTACTTCTATAAAGTATGGACATGAAATTTTATAGAGCATGTACGGATCCCGCATTCCATACTTAGCCACTTTTTGGATTGCGGGTTGTCAGGCTAGCAGGCTCGAAATTGGGCCTCTATTGTTCAATGGCCTACAAATAGCACCCAGAATTCCGCGATATACAAATTGACAAGCGAACCTGCGGGCTGGCTGGCTCAACATTGCACTCCTATTGTTCTGTGTCCTCCAAACAACACTCGAAGTTCCACGATATACAAATTGACAGACGGACTCCAGGGCTGCCAACCTCAAGATTGTGATTGTTTACGAATGGTAATCCCTATCAACTATCTAGCATTATCTAAAAACATTATTTTCAATACGAAATTATTAATATTAAATATTGATATTGTATAATTTAATTAGACAAAAAAGTTTGTACAATATGAAATAGGGAAGCGGTCGGTCGGGCTAGTGATATAAAAGTAACTGAAATCGGAAGACGTGAATCCGCCAACTTCCACACCAAGAAATTTTTCGAAAAAATGACCAATATATACTTAATCTGTACTTTTATAAAGTATGGACATGAGATTTTATATAGTATGTACAGATCTCGCATTCCATACTTAGCCACTTTTTGGATCACG
>JASDQU011379269.1:871-16379 GCA_032191745.1 Picea mariana | reverse complement strand
ATGAATAGGATATCTTCATGAAGAGGTCCAGGATATATATCTGTCAGTCCTGGAAGATGTCTTTATCCCACTTGAACCTGAGGGGGAACTCCATATGAATTATCGACTTTCCCTATGAGCCAAATAACTCTCTTTGATATTAGGCTCACTCTCATTCTGCATGAATCCTATAAAACTTGGCTCCCTCTGAGTCTATACAATATCTAGAGCCATCTTCTACCTCTACATATGCTAACCTCCTCTGAAGTTTGATATCATATGAACTATTCTGGGAGGCTGCTCCTTCATACTAGATCCTGACACTTGAATCCCTCTAAAATTGGCTCCTTCTGAGATGTTACTTGGTGGGTCCATCTGCCTCACCACTGGTGGAACCACCTACTCCTCCTCATAATTATGACTCTATGTAACTCGAGAAACTTTGAGGTCATTTTATCTCCCTTAAAGTATCACTGAGAGTTGCATGCCTCTCTACATCCTACAAAGTGTCTCGAAGCCAAGCTATCCTCTTCCTAGTCACTACAACATCTATAGGTAGATCCACTTAGAGATCGACTGGATCTACTAACGCTTCCTAGCATTATGAATGATGAACAACTAGACAGGGATCTATACGGTCATCCTGCTAAAAAATATTTTATTTTTTTTTAAATAAATATATGTCGTCACAAGAGCGACGACTTTTAGAATTGTTGCGATGAAATTGCTATACAAATCACGAAAAATTGTATAGCAACATCATCGCAAAATGCCCTGTACTTGTATGTCTTGCGATGATCACTTATATAACTAATTCGTCACAAATTTCTTCGGATTGTCGATCTTGTGACAATCTTCATATATTGTCGGATGTGCGACAATCTCCCTATATTGTCTCTCTTGCAGCGGTCTCTCTAACATTGTCTCATGTGCGACAATTTTCCTCCTTTGTCTCTCTTTCGATGATGTCCCTAGTGTCGTCGCTCTTGCGACGTTGTGTCAGGTTCATCTCATTTGCCATGTCATGTGAAGCGACATTTGCAAGACCTTATATTCATCTCAATATCAATGACATAACATCGCAAGAGAGTCGAAATAACCATCGGAAAATGACCCAAATTTTCTAGTGGTATGACCATCCAATTAACGACCTTATTTTGGCCATTTGTCTAGGGGTGGAAGGAAGTGTATTTGGTGATCTTGGTTCTATCAGTGACTAGAGGCTCGAACAAAATGTGTTGAGGAATTGACTATCACGGTTCGAGATAATGGTTTGTGGGATCCAAAAATATACCCATACTCGTTCAAAGAAGAGCTTGTTAATGGCTTTTGTTGTGATTTTCTTCTTGTAGGTGGCCAAAATCGCCATCCTGGAAAAGAGATCAACAACCACAAAAAAATAGTCATTTCCCATCTTGGTGGATGAGAGGTCCGACATGTAGTCCATTGAGATGGATTTCCATGACCTATTAGGAGTAGGAAGAGTTGTGTATAGGCCCTGTTTCTTAGTGTTCAGTTTGAAAATAGTGCATGCAGTGCATGATTTGATATACTTTCCCACATCCTATTGAAGTTTTGGCCAGTAGAAATGTTTCTGTTGCACTACCACTGTCTTTTTGAAGCCAAAGTGTCCTGCCACTCGACTGTAGTGAGCTTCCCAAATCATCTTCACGTGCTCGTTTGATGGAATGCAGAGATGGACCAGACGACACAATAGCCCATCCTGAAGATGGAAATTAGTGACCACTGAGTTGGCACCCAACATTTGGTAGGTGGTGGAGAATTCAGGGTCTGTCTCGTAGAGGTGGGGCAATATGGAGGTCTCGTGGCCGTAAGAGTCTAGCACCGTGGTGAGTGTCGCGATTGGAGGTCGGATGAGGAAATCAACAACTTGGTTGGTACTTCATGTTTTATACTTGATGTTGAGGTGGAAAAACTCTAAATATGTTGACCACTTCTGATGGTGGTCATTCTGCAATTTTCCTTGGGTCTGCATGAACTCTAGTGGCTTGTGATCAATGTGGATGACTGTCTCCTTACCAAGAATGTAATGTCTCTAGTGGCGACATGATTGCATAATGGAGTACATTTATTTTTCATAAGTAGGGTACTTACGAACAACATCTGATAGTGTCTCATTATGATATTCCACAGGGGTGGCCGTGTTGAATGAGAATGATGCCCACAACATAGTCTGAAGCATTTGTCTTGATCTCAAAGGGATGCTGCAAGTTCGATATTGAAAGTACTTGGGMTGAGACAAATAYTTCTTCAAGTCATCGAAGGATTTTTGTTGGGACAAGCCCCACACAAATTTTTCCTTACCACCACCCCTGGTTACTTGGTTGAGGGCCCATGCGATATGAGAGAATCCTAACACGAACCTGCGATAGAAATTAGTGAGGCCCAAGAAGCTCCGAAGTTCAATAAGTGTGGTTGGGGTTGGCCAGTCATAGATGACATGGATATTGAATGGATCCACATGCATGCCATGCTAATGATTTATGTATCGTATGTAATGGACCCTGTCCATGTCGAAGGAATATATTTCCAAGTTTTCATATAGTTTGTGCTATTACAGGGTGTGCAGAACTTGCTAAATATGTTGCAATTGTTCCACCCAAGTCTTGTTGTAGATGAGGATGTCATCCAAATACACCAATACAAAAGTATTGGTGAAAGTTCATAGGATATCTTTCATCATCCTCATAAAATTTGTTGGAGCATTTATCAAACCAAAGGGCATGACCAACCATTCAAAAAGACCTTATTTTGACTTGAAGGTAGTCTTCCATACATCTGTCTGTTCTATTGGGACCTGGTGGTAGCCATACTTTAAATCAATATTACTGAAGTATTTATCCCCCATGAGCTGATCAAGGAGGTCGTTGATTCAGGGAAACGAGTACCGGTTTCAGACTATGATTTTATTCAGGGCTCGGTAATCAATGGAGAGTCACAAGGTCCCATCTTTCTTCTGCACCAGCACGATTTGGCTCCCACAAGGCGATGAGCTGGGATGGATGTGACCCTTTTGGAGTAGTTCTTGGATATACCTCTTGATCTCCTTGATTTCTAACAAAGAGTGGAGATAGACTGACCCATTGGGTAGCGGTGTTCCTGGAGTCAGATCGATGGCATGATTGACCTGACAATGCAGAGGTACCCCAATAGGAGAGGAGAAGATATCTGAGTATTATTCCATGACCTTATCCACTTTATTCTGTTGTGTGGAGAGATCGACCGTGGAGGCCCTGGATTTGGATACAATCATTTTCTCACTCTGAGAGCGAATCATGAAGAAGAAAAATTTCCTGGTTTGAGAGATGAACTTCCTGCATTGCTTGGAAAATATCAAGGAAATAACACTAGGAGGGACTGCCTCAAGTATCCTATACAATTTCCTATTCAAAGTAATAATAACACTACTAGGCCTAGAATCATATAAAAACATGAAGTTTCCATAAATAAGGTTGGCCCAAAATAAAATTACAAACTTCGAGAGGAGAAACATCACACAATACCTCATCTTTAAAGGGCTTGATGTCGTACGATATTCGACACTATTGGATGACGTGGAGATCACTTCCTTGGCAGAGCCATCCAATGGTGTGGGGTTGTGGGAGTAGTGTTGCTGGCAGGGCCAGCCACTTGATGAAATCTTTTGAGATGAGGTTCTTCTGGATACCACTATCAACGATGAAGTGCAATGGGGTGCCTTTTACCCACTTCTTTGAATGTAAGAGGCTCTCTCCGTATTTTGTCTCGTCTAGTTCACCATGTTAGATCTTGGTGGTAGAAACAGTGGCACTAGGTTCCGTGACAATGATCCGTCTTCCCCTTTCTAGATCTGACTCAGAGTCATAACCCGCATTTGATTCAGAGGATTTCACTCCGGCCACCAGTGACTACTTTGAGCAGTAGTCAGCAGTGTTATGCCAAGGGCTCTTATAGAAGTCACACCGCTTCCCTATATCTTTCTTTGTCTTTCCGGTGTCCTTCCTTGCTTGAGGATTGGACTGGTTGTCCTGATATTTTCCATCTTTTCTATATCCTTTTTTATGTGGGTTGGGGCTGCCCTTTCTTGGATTTTGTTGTGAGGGTTCCTAGGCCCAAATTGCCATGTCTTTTGTTTGATATTCTTCTTGATTTTGACGACATATTGGTAGGTCATGCCCAAGGACATGATGTATAGAAATTCCATTTTAGTCTGGATGTATCTATGTAGAGCATCATGATACTTGAGCACCAGATGTCACTCCAAATATTTGATACCCAACTTGGTGTGCAAGGTATGGAAGATGTTTTTGAACCCTGGCACTGCTTGGTCTCTTTCTTGTCGCAGTGTGGTCCATTTGGTATACAAGTCATCATAACTTTCGATAGGGTAGTATTTTTCCTTAATAGTATCCCTAAAGGATTCCTAGGTGGTCGCGACTATAAATAATGAGGCTTCCTCTGTTTCCTTTTGCTCACAGAAAGTTTCCCACCAATATTTGACATGGGGAACGACTTTGAGAAGCACAAAAGTAATATTTTCTCTATTCTAAAAGTTATGGACAAAAAAATACCCTTCTAGTAGATTCAACCACTTTTATACAACATCTTCATTTATCTTACCTTCAAATATAGGAATATCGAAGCTGATTTGTACCTTGAAGGGAGCGGTGCCTCTGCTCAAGGAAGATGCGTCACCTTTTGGTAGCCGCTGAAGGATTTGCGTGAAACAATCCATCATCTCGTTCCTCTGTTGCATGAGGGCTTCCTCAAGAAACATTTTGTAAGGATCTTCTGTCCCATCATATTTATTTTCTCCTACCATGAGAGGTCGCTTGGGTGTGCAAGATATTTTTTCCTCAAGAGAAACAAGCTCGAGACCCAATTCTTTGTACCCTGACCTCATTGGGGACATACATTAAGACGACAAGGAGCATACCACTCAGATACCACTTATCTAAATTTTATGGACAAAATGAAATGAATACAAATTATTAAAAGATGATTAACACAGAATAACAGAGATACCATAAAACTGGTTTTCTATTCAATAAGGAAATAAGCTGAAACTATAAAATGCAGCATAAAACAAGATTGTTGGAATGGTTGTGGCTTATCTCTGAGAAGGGATGTGACGGTTGCACTCATTCGCAAGAAGATGATTACCATGAGGATATGAAGGCCTTTTTACAATAAAYRGGAATGTTAAAAACCCTAGACATCCAAAAACCTTACCCTAGGAGATGAAGTGCCAAAACTCATGTGGGACCCGTTTGGGTAAGTTAGTACATCAACTTCCCAGGGTTGTAACTTTTCCATATGATCTTCGTTTTAGGCGCACGATAGCCCGTGGAAAATTTCTAACTAAGAAGAACAATTTTCAACTGGCACAGGCCAGTTCCTTTCGCATTCAAATGTGCCCCAAATCCCCAAAACATGTTGTTTAGGGCCTCAAAACGGACCAGGAAGTTCGGAACCTGAAAAACTGCCGAAAAAACACTAAGGTGGAAAATTGTTTTTCGAGCCAGTGGAATAGGTGGGTGGAGACTGATATCCACCTGGATCATATGGTTAGGGGTTGACAAAATTAGAGAGGTGTTCAACTCATCAAATATAAGTTTTTGATAGTCGATGAAGAAAAGAGGATGTTTACGTGACATTCCATGTCAACATCCATGTGTCATGACACATCACCATCTATGTGTCATGCCAGGTCAACCAAGTTTCCATGTCAGTGTCCATGTGTCATTCCACATGAGCATATACATKTCATGCCATGTTAGCCATATTTCCATGTTAGCCAAGAGATGGTCGATGGTCGATCATCGATGATCAGGGTTTGACAAAATTTGTAGACAAGTTGGTTGCTAAGGAAATTTTTCAATGGTCAATCATCAATGATCGGGGTTTGAAAAAATTTGTGGGAAAAATTTGGTTCCAAGAGAAATTCCCAATGGCCGATGATCAAGGCTTGGAAAAATATGTGAACAAGTCTTGGATTTCCAAGAGAAATCGCTTATTGTTGATCACCGATAGAGTTCCGATCAATGTTCTAGATTGCTTCGGGTTGGCGATCAAYGATGGAGATTCATCTGTGGGATTGGGGAAGGTTTAATGGATMAATGATCCAAATTTATCCCAATTTTGATATAAATGGTGTGGATTACAAGCCTATTGTAACATTRAAATAGTCAATTTTTACTATGAAATTTCATTTTTCGAAGCTACTCAACTTGCAAGGGAATTTTGAGGCCATAAACAATGTTTTTTAGGAGTTCAAATTTTCAAAATTGTAAGTGACAAAGGAACCACATAAATCTTTTACATATTAAATAAAAGAAATCAAAGAGAGATTTCCAATGAGCTATTATGGACACAAAACAAAGGTTGTATGAGAAAGTTACAACTGGAATAGTTAAGGGTATAATTTTGGCACCAATTTACTTCCAGAGGGAACACCACCTTGC
This sequence comes from Picea mariana, assembly GCA_032191745.1. Classification (NCBI taxonomy): domain Eukaryota; kingdom Viridiplantae; phylum Streptophyta; class Pinopsida; order Pinales; family Pinaceae; genus Picea; species Picea mariana. The sequence goes on along the minus strand of JASDQU011379269.1, from coordinate 9,936 downwards.
TCAACAGTCTGTTTGGATCACATGAGCAGTATATGGAAATATTATGAACCACAGAAGACAACCATGGACCCATATTTGGAATCTGAGTATGTAAAAATGTGTAGGAAGAGTAGGAATACACATGTAGCATACAGGGATAAAATGGGAAAACAATCTAAACTTTCTCAGACTGTAACTTTTAGCTTAGAGCTTGTATTTGGGAAAGCAAATAGTCATTGGAAATTTATTAAGGAAGATAAGACATATATCCATCGAGAATTTTGAATTGGGAACTAAATTTTCAGAAATTAATAAAGTAATTTTTGCAGTAGTAAAAATAAAGCAATGAGTGGAAATCATAGCTTGTGAACGTTGTACTTGTTCACTCATTACTCAAAATGTGGCATGAGTATAACCGTTGGAATTTTTTTTCAGAGAGGAATATTTMTAAGGAATCATATTTTGACTTAGTGCATTATGTTCTTCATAAATTGTGATGAAGAATAACCTGTATTCTAATTAATGAAATGTCTAATAGTTTGCATGTCATAACAATAAYTATTACATGCACATTTCTTGCAGAATTAGAGTTACATGAAAATAAATTTGGTTCTTATATGAGGAATGGTGTTATGGAAGATGACCAGGGATCTTACGTCCATGAGGAGAATGTCATAGATYTGCATGTCAGCATGGGAAATGCTAAGATAGAGTCTAATGGAAGAAAAGGTAGGCATGAGCCTGTAACTATGAGAAATGGCCAATGACCAATGGTCGATGATCAAGGMTTGAAAAAATATGTGAACAAGTCTTGGATTTCCAAGAGAAATCACTTATTGTTTATCGTCGATAGAGTTCCAATCAATGTTACATATTTCTTCAGGTTGGCGATCAATGATGGAGATTCATCCATGGGCTTGGAGAAGGTTCAGTGGATCAATGGTTCAAATTTCTCCTGATTTTGATATCAATGATGTGGATTAAAAGACTATTATAAAATTAAAATAATCAATTTTTATTATGAAATTTCAGTTTTTGAATCTCTTCAACTTGCAAGGGAATTTTGAGGCCCTAAACAATGTTTTTTAGTAGTTCAAATTTTCAAAATTGTAAGTTACAAAGACACCACATAAATCTTTTGCATATTAAATAAAATAAATATGAGAGATCTTTCCAATGAGATATTATGGACACAAAATGGATCTAGTATGAGAAAGTTACAACCAGAACAATTAAGGGTATAATTTTGGAACTAGTTTACTTCGAGAGGGAACAAATCCTTGCTCAGAAATCCATTTGGGGAATATGAGTAGTCTATGGAAATATTATGAACCATAGAAGACATCCATGGAGCCATATTTAGAATCTGAGTATGTAAGAATGTGTAGGAAGAGAAGGAATACACATGTAGCATACAAGGATAAAATGGGAAAACAATCTAAACTTCCTCAGAATGTAACTTTTAGCTCAGATCTTGGATTTGGGAAAATGAATAGTTACTAGAAATGTATTAAGGATGAGAAGAAATATATCCACAGGGAATTTTGAATTGGGCACTAAATTTTTTTAGAAATTAAGAAAGTAATTTTTGCAGTAGTAAAAACAGAGAAGTGAGTGGAAATTGCAGCTTGTGAATGTTGTAAATTTTCTCTTAGAACTCAAAATGAGGCATGATTATAGCCGTTGGAGATTTTTTAAGAGAGGAATGTTCTAAGGAATCATATTTTGACTTATTGCATTATGTTCTTCATAAATTGTGATGAAGAATAACTTGTATTCTAATTAATGGAATGTTTAATAGTTTGCATGTGCTAACAATAATTATTACATACACATTTCTTGAAGAATTAGAGGTACATGAAAACAAATTTGGTTCTTATACAAGGACTGGAGTTATGGAACATGAAAAGGAATCTTAAATCCATGAGAAGGTTATATATCTGCATGTCAGCATGGGAAATTTTGAGACAGGGTGTAATGGAAGAAGAGGTAGGCATGAGCCTGTAATTATGAGAAGCCTGCATAGAGAAGTGAAGAGTTGTAGGGTAGATAATGAAAGTATAATGAAATCTCAAGAAGAGATACTACAAAGTCTAAATATTTTTCATGGGAAAGTTAACAAAGACTTTGGCACCAAGAAAGAAACTAGTGCTAGACAAGTGACAACCTCCATATCCTAGAGTAGAAAGGATGACCATGGGAATGATATATAGAAAAGAAGCATGAGAAAGAACCATCATTATCCAAGGAAATCCACTAAAATAAATCATGAAAGTTTAAGGCTAGGGAGAAGCCCAAGTGTGTCTCCTAAGAATAATTCTCGAGGAAAACATCTTTCAAGTTGAACTCGGGAAAATCAAGCCACCAATTTTCAATAGTGAGCATAGGAATGGAGAAGAGGCTGAGGCATGAATGTTGGAGATGAAGAAATATTTCCAGATACCCAATTACCACTCAAGGCTAGAATGTATAATTTCAACCTACCACTTGAAAGGAAAGGTAACCATGTGGTGGGATCAACTTAAGCAAGCCAAACACCTTGATGCGAAGAAGATCTCATGGAGGAAGTTCAAAGGATATTTCCACGAGAAATATTTTTTTGATCATTACTATGAAAGGAAGATGAAAGAGTTCTATGAACTCAAGATGGGAACCATTAAAATTGATGAATATGAGAATAGGTTCTTTGAGTTGCTGAAATATGTTGACTTCATAAAATATGAGAAAGTCAAAATCCAAAGGCTTATGAGTGGGTTACCCTCCTTCAACAGTGAAAAGATACAATCTGATAACCCTAGGACTTTGGACGAATCCATAAGGAGATAAAATAATCTTTATGAGTAGAGAAGATGAAGGCTATATTTCCAAAAATCTTGGAATGACAAGATGAAGGGTAAAAAGGATAAAAAACAGAAAGGTTTTAAGCCACCCTTTTTTATATGAAAATACTTATATGTCAATTATTTTTTAAGTAGACACTAAACATCCGAATAGATCCAGGAAAATAAGATTGTCTTGAATGTTTGTAAAATAACATGTGAAAATGCTTATTTATCCAAAACTTCATTAACTAATATATAACTTGCGTAAATAATGAGTGAAAAAGTAGAGAGAAATAGAGATAACAAATAACAAGTCTCACTACACAGTTTAATAATGGAGTTCACACATCTTGGGCTACGTCTTTAGGTCCACTTCCAAACAATGAGACCGCTCTATTAATTCTCAAACTCTTGATACAATGATCAGTTACAATGGAAAATTTGAAGACACCCTTCAATTATTCTAATCAAACCCCTAAATAGAGGTTACCATTGAATACCTCATGAAATTATGAGAAAAATGAGTATAAACTTGACTATGTTTTGAATAGGTTCTTAAAGACCCCCTTTTGCATGCATAATGAGACTATGGGTATCATACATAGCAAATGGAACTAATAATTTCATACACAACACGTTTTCATAGACCCGACATCACCATCAGATTCTTCTTGAAATTTTGAGAAAAATGATTATAAACACTCTATACTTCTCTCAAAGAACTCATTAGCACAAAAAACGAGGAAAATATAAATTAGGAACACCTATTGCATTCAAAATGAGGAAAATATGCACTTGAAATGAAATTATATGCATCTCATATACAAATTGGCATGCATTTACATGTCGTATGAAGGCCAGGCTATGGGTTTATATATGGTTAGGTCAGCCACCCAATCGCCCTATATACCCGGGATGTATTTAATAACACTCTAAATATAATTTGTTGGTTGTTGTAAGCAATCGACATGTGTGGAAAATTTGTGGGAGGATATTCCCTAGAGTTCATGGTTTCAATTCCCATTCGACCCAACAGGTTTTGTACTCTTTAGCCATTATTGGCCAATTTAGTGTTGCCATKTGGAAACCACTGATTGGSCCACGTCGTGCTATGTCATTGCCTGCATCACCTGCACAATTACCTACCAAGTCATTGCAACATCACCTGCCACCTGTATTCCATGTCAGTGTATGGATGCCACATCATCACCTAACTGTACCTACCGCATCATCATAGAGATGACACATGGAAATTGTTTATTGGTCCAATTGGGTGCTAAAAATGAAAAATCTGAGTGACATGGAAACCTCTTGTGATGCCACATAAGAATGTTGATTTAATGATAATTTCATTCTATGCTCTTTCAGTTTTATGGATGGACACATGATAGCCTATGGTCTTTCCACATGTCCTTCCATGTTTGAATGCTTCCCTATTGTTTTGCCAAACTTTGAAAAGCCATAGCTTTCTCATGCGATGTCCATTTGAGGTGATTCATGCGCCATTGGAAAGCGCTCACTGATATCTACAAAGTGAAGTCATTTTAATAAGAAATTCACAATATCAATTTTTGAGTGTTCCAGATCCTCCTGGAACACATCTCCCCACTGAAGAACTTTTGGACCTCCAAAAGTATGGATCATTTAGAAATGAAATGAGGGAACTTATGCCTCACTTGTCTAGTATCATCCATCCATCCTTCTTGGATAATGAGAACCTAACTCATCACAACAATAATGAATACTAAAACAACATTGCCGACCAAGTTAATCATTCCCTTAAATTCAAAAACTCATCAATTCATTGTTGCATCTACTAAACATATTCCACTGATTAGTAATAAACTGTACTACAAAACTGGATATAAATATGAGAAATAGAATGAACCATCAAAATATTTTACTTTCTTAACAGGAAAAACATCAACCAAAGGAACTATTTTACTTTCAACAATAGGTTGTAAATCTAGATCCTAGATACTAGCATTAACTAGCATTTTCATGTGCCCTGTAGTGACAATTGCCAAATTCATCTTCATCTARTGATCTTTCATAATGAACTCAATCCCATCCTTGAAAATATGACACTTACTATGTTTCCTGAGGGAAATGGCCTTCATGTCATACAAGTATGGACTTCCCAAAACCATCTCGCAAATGTCAAGTGGAACCATGTCTAACTCTACCACATCAATGACACTAGATGYGATCCTAAAATGTAACTTGCATTTCTTAGTTACTTGAAATTAAGAATTATAAAAAAATCCAATCCAAAGGATATGGTCTCAGATGAGGCTTAGTCTCTGATCCCAAATTCTTAACAACTTTCTCTGAAATAAGACTTACTTGTGATCCACCATCAACAAGTGTTTCAATCTTATTATGCTTTGAGATAACTTATAAATGAAACAATTGTTTTCTTTGCCTTCCATAAAATATTACATTAGCCTTTGAAGAAGAATTATATGAACTAGAACTAGCAACAAAAAATATACCTTTAACATCCATAGCCATAACTTTAGAATTTGATCCAAGATCCTGAACTATGGTTGTGGCCTTCTATTTACCCTTGTCCTTGAATTTGTTTGGCAGCCTCTTTGGATGAAAATTCCAACATGTTTCTTCCGCATGTCATTTATTCTTGCAATGATAACATGTAGGATTCTCTTCTTCTTTTCCCTTTGACTGCTTCTCGAAGTTATGCAGTTTTCCTTTGATTTTACCACCAATTCCCTTGGCCTTCTTTCGATCTTCATACATTTATTCCACCATGACCTTCATTTCAATCAATGAAAAAAAGAATGCCTCTTTAGTACCAAAAGGGTTTTGATTAGAAGAATCCCTGTCTTTTATTGAATCCATTTATTTCTATTGAAATCCACGCCTCGAACCAATATCATGAATGTACTCTTGAAACAATCCTTCACCAAGCTTTAGTATGGACCTCGTAAGCATTCACTTGAAAATACATGTCAAACCAACTCTGATAGAAACTTGATTTAAAAATCCTTATATGTCAATTATTTCTTAAGAAGACACTAAACATCCAACCAGATTCAGGAAAATAAGATCGTCTTGACTACTTGAGAAATAACATGTGAAAACACTTATTTATCTAAAACTTCATTAACTGATAGATAACTTGTGGAAATAATGAGTGCCAAAATAGAGAGAAATAAAGACAACAAATAAAAAGGCTCATTTCAATGTTTGATAATGGATTTCACCCATCTTGGGCTACATCTTTGTGTCCGCTTCCAAACAGTGAGACCACTCTATTAATGCTCAAATTCTTCATAAAATGATGACTTACAATGGAAAATATGAAGACACCCTTCAATTATACTACTCAAAACTAGAAACAAAGGTTATCACTGAATTCCTCACGAAATTCTGAGAGAAATGAGTATAAAATTGCCTATGTTCTGAAGAGGTGCTTAAAGACCCCCTTTTGAACATTTAACTAGACTATGGGTCTCATGCATAGAAAATGGAGCTAAGGACTTCGTACACAAAAATTTTACATAGAACCAACATCACCATTAGATTCCTCTCGAAATTATGATAAAAATGAGTATAAACACTATACTTCTCTCAAAGAACTCAATAGCACGCAAAACAAGGCAAATCTAAAATAAGAACACCTCTTGCATGCAAAATGAGGAAAATATGCACTTATCATGAACTTATATGCATATCCTTTACAAATTGACACACATTTCCATGTCATACGAAGTGTCAGCACCATGTTTTTTATAGTTAGAGTCATAGGCTCATCCAATGTTTTAGAGTCATGTCTTAGTTATTTGAAAAAACATTTTTTTCCTAAATAAGTCGTAGTTGGTGTGTCAAAATTTTATGAGGTCAGTGACAAACTAAGGGAGGGTTTGAAAAATCGAGCAAGATCTTTGGATAAGAGTTGTGAAAAGGGTGTAATAATTAGTCATGTGTGATTTGTAAGAGTTTATCTTCTGAAATATCTAGTCATTTCAAAAAAGGGGAATTTAGGTTCCAAAGTCGAGTCAAGTGGCTAGGATAAAGGTCATGTCAAAAGTTATTATGAGCATCATTACCTAATCATGAAGTCATAAAAGTGAACAATCATGGAACTCCTATCATTTTTACTTTTCACACTTCAAAAGTGTACCCGTTGCACGAGTTTGTTGTGCAAATATTCAACCTACTTTCGAACTTCTCATCGCCATGGATTTACCATCCTCTTCCATGATTTCAACCCTTATTCGTTCAAGCATAGATATTGGTCATCCTTCATGCTTCTCCATCACTTTTAGAATTTGTGCATCATCCATAGTTTTTTCAGCAAACTCTGGAGCACTTCACTGTGTAAAAGATATTTTCTTTCAATTGTATTGTAAGTCTGTTGTTTTGATTTTGCTGCATCCACTCCATTTTTTTCAGCCATTGCTTAAAAGTATTTTTGGAGGTCGCTGCAAACTAAATTTTTGGAATAAGTTGTTTCTTTTCATATTCATGCTTCTTCCTTCTAAATTACCTACTGTTGCATTGATATTTTCACTGTGCCAAGTCTCACATTGTTGTTTGCTACCGCATCGAGTCTCCACCGTGCCGAAACTTTCATCACACTTTACTACCATGCCGAATTTCTCATTGCATCGAATTTTATGTTCTTGATTTGTTTGCTGTGAAAATATTCAAGTTGCTACCTTTTCTTTCAGTTTCTACAAAGTTCATCATCCTCATTTGTTGCGTAGAGAGGATATTATAATTTATTGTTGTGTGCTTGAGATTAACATATACCAACACTATGGCATCTTCCCAAAGCAAAAGAAAGAATGAAAGCAGTGGCAGGGCCGTGAGGTTTGAAACTCAGTACTTGAAATTAATAAATGTAGACCCAACGATCATGGTTTCTTTTGAACAAGCCGGATGCATGCGTTTCTGGGAAAGGATTCAAGGATATAATGCGCAACTAGCTGAGCAATTCACCCTCAATTTTACTGGTGTCAGTGTGACAATTGCAGGAATCACTTTCCGAGTGATGGAGGAAATTATGTTAGCTGCGACGGAGATCCCTCTGCAGGGAGAGAAATGGCTTAAAGGAATGCCTTTATACATTTCATGTTATATGGATTTCATCAAGCCTAAATATCAAAATCAGAAAATTGGAGCTAGCATTCCAAGTGAGTATCTCCTGGAACATTTTGAGAAACTGTTAAAGATAATCAAGAAATAATTCACCTGTGAAGGAATATTAGAAAAGGTGTATCCATACCACATTAGGTTACTGATGCATTTCATAGGGGAAAATCCCTTAAACCTGCCTTTCTTCTTGTGTCGAAGCCTGACAAAGATGGCAGATAGTTTCCAGGAAAAAGATGATCAGCCATGAAACAACTTAATCCATTTTTCATTAATTAATATGCTAGTGGTTTAAGAATTGAGACATTTGAACAAGGACTGGAATTATTTTTTGATTTCGAATAACATTCCCAGAGACCCTAAAGGAGACATTCCTCTATCTGTGAAGGAATCAACAAGGAAAAGGGAAAGAAATAGAAGACTCATCATTCAGTCAACCAAAATCCCAGAAGAGAAGCAGGTCAAGATTGAATAATAAAACTAAGGATATCCAAGCTCCCAGTAAGCCACACACCAATTCCTCTGCCAAGAGATTTCCCATACACACAGTTCGACTAGAGCTTGTGGAATGTGCGAACAAGGAAATTGATGAAAGATAGGTGGAGTTAGGTGAAGACAAGGAAAATACCTAGGAAATGAAACAACAACTAAAGCAAGATCAACATAGCATAGCCCAATGTTATCAAGAAAATAGAGAATTGAGAAGACAATTGGCAAAAAATATTATTGAAACACCAGCATCGTAGATTCAAGCAGGTTAGTTGTTCCCTACCTGGCCAACAACAAGAGAAAAGAATATAAATTGGCTTAAGAAACATCTCAGATAAGTCCAATATGTAATCATTGATATTAGGGAGGAAAACAGGATGTCAGAGGAAAGAATCATCGAGCATTTCAAAGAGTGCAGACCAACTATTGATAATGCATGTGCAGCTCTCTCCGACGCTCAAATGAAATTGAAAATAAATGGGGCTTTGTTGAGACAGATGAATAATTTGAAAAGGAAAATATTGTCATTGAAAAGGACAGGGCCTTACAACTACAGGTGACTTTGAACAAATAATCTATGGGAAAATTGGATGATCCCGCTCTCTAAATCCAACTGGATTCATGTGTGCAACCTCTGCATGAAGATCCACCACA
>JASDQU011379266.1:0-17431 GCA_032191745.1 Picea mariana | reverse complement strand
AAAAAAATTGCTAGAGACCCAAGGTGCGGACTAAGCATTGTAGTTTTGCATACCATTGTAAAAAATGGAAGGGTATGCCCCCATGAAATTAGCAGTTATCATGGGGTGGGTAGCATCGAATGAGGGAGAAAAAGAAACTTCACTGTCCATAATGATGAAACCCGAAATAGATGCCTAAGGTCGACTAGTAGTCAAAGAGCATACAAAAAAATTCAAACGGCCAATATGCATGCAAACGAGCTAAAGTGGTTGAGTGGCCTCCCTCTCTAAAGAAGGTATGTCTCGTCTAAGAGGAACCTGAGACTCCCCGCTAAAGTTTGGAGGTAACATAATCAGTTATAAGGGCCCTTGTGGGATTAAAAACTAGTCGATCAGATCCCCCCGGAGAGGTAATCCTCCATAAAGGTTGTGTGTTGTCTGATCCTTATCTGACTCAGGGTTCAAGCAGAATAACCCCTGCAAGTAACCTATGAGATACCTAAGTCAAGCAACTAATAAACCATTGTATAACCAATGCACAAGCGAGCAGTCGTAAGTCCAGATCACCGTATGGGCAGGGTAGCAAAGCCCGAAACCTTGAAAGCACTGCCTCTCACAGAGGTATGGGCACTAGCAAGATACCTAAATACGAATAAATCCATAGAAATATCTCTAACGCTAGGTGAGTATCCAGGGGTTATACCTTCAACAAACTTTGCGCGACCTCGTGATTAACTCCAGTGTGAGCGGAACCTCTTGATCTTACCGATTATATAATGGACTTCTCAACTCCCTGTCTCAGACACATATGCTGATTTAATTGCCTTGGAGAAGTTTACTCACAAAATCCTATTCCAAGGCACTAAATCTTAATCTAGTTTATGCACCCTAAAAAGGAAATCGTGACTAATCAATTTTAGTTTAAAGCATAAATTTTATTGGTCATGGTTACTAAAAAAGGTACGGAAGTGAAACTCATGGTGTGATGACTCTGTCAGAAAATAAATATGAATATAATGCAAAGTCTATCTTTAACTTTTCAATGAATGATGTGCTAATAAAAACAGTGCAGTCTTCAATTTCAAATCAGAAGTAAAATACAATCTTTTGCTAAATGTGCTAAGCTAATGATAAAAATCCAAAGACAAAAATGCCAACCAATGCAAAATGCCTATTTTTTTTTTGTATTTTCAATATTCTAAAAAGAAAATGCATGGACTGATAAACAAATTGATAGATGAATTCTACTGTGTATAAAAGAAGTAACTCAAGCAGAATACTAGGCAGCCAAACAAACATCCCATAAGCCAAGGACAAATTAAAAATAGAAAACAAAGAGAAAGACTATGCCCACAAATTCAACTCCAAACAGGCTTCCTGTCATCCTAGATAATCTCAACAGATGCTACAGAGACCTAAGAAGGCTCAACAATCTTTATATCCTACCCAATAGTAACTCAACCAAGCAAACATGCAAGGGGAAGTGGTATACGTGACTATTCAGGAGAACAAAGCATATATACACTTCTTGCAGTGAGACAACAAGCATGTATACATGACTGTCAAGGAAAAAAGGGCGTATATGCTTTAAAACAAGTCCAGACAAGGGTAAAAGGTTGAAAACTCAGACTTAGAGTGAATAGAATTTGTCAAGCAGTGATACGACAAGAAATACAAAGGAAAAAGAGCAATGTAAGAAGAAAAGGTACTTCAACCCTTAGAAGGAATATCTCTCCATAGTGGAGTCACCATTTCTGTTACAAGGGGAAAACTCTCTATGGCCAAGGGTAAGCCACAACAGATAGGTATGACTACAGAAATCAACTCAATTCCAATATATGCTATATAGACTAATGTGCAATACAAGAAAGAGGCCTACCTTGATCCAACGTTTGATGATATTCCACCATTGAGCTCTTTGACCCAAATCTTTATACCTACGAGAAGTTCTCAACAAACAAGAAAAGAAAGTATATAGTGATGATATAAAAGGGGTTAGCACATCAGATAGAACAATCCATTAATAAAACTTACAAACACGCCCACGGATAATAATCATATATTTGCAAGATATCAATAGGACAAGAAAGGATTATTTCTATTAATAATTGATCAACAAAAGTGTCAACATTACAGACTTCTGTGTTGGCACAGTTCTAAACGAAGAAACCAAGTTCCTTCCAACTAGGTCCCCACCACTTCAATCCTCCACCAAAGGCAAGCTCATGAGAAAGAGACAAAGAGGTCCTCTCAATAATAATGGAAGAGCTTGGGGGCTGAACACTGTGCTCAGACTTGAGGGACAAAGGGATGTGGACTCAATATGAAGTAATTTCTCCAGAGTAACTTTTCTCTCAAAGTTGAATGTTTTCTCCTTTTTCCATAGTTTGAAATTGTTCTCTTATAGCCTTCAAAATGCAACTAAAGGGCCGAGTCGGAACGTTTATAGTACATGGAAGGCCAAGGATCAGAGATCTTTTGTCGTGACATGGAAACTCGACCTCATTTTTTATTTTCTAGCACAAATCCCAATATACGTGAGTTGTAGTGGAGCATCAAGAGTATACGCATCTTGCATAGTAGTTAGGGAGCATATATGTGGAAAAATGTATATTTTTTAGCTCTGGATTCATCAAAAAGGGATGAAAAGTCTGCATAGGGAAATGGAAAAAGGCCCTCTATGGAAGATAGAAATGGTGAGGCAAATCTTGCTATAACAATAATATCAAGAGAGAATTCCATATAAACTAATATGAATATATTCAAGGATAGTCTCATGGGAAAGGTGGGTTTGACAACCTAGGGCGCTTCAAACCTCAAGAAAAATACAAGCAAAGTTAATCTGCTTCCCAACAAGGAGAAGCCTTGAAAGAATAAAGGTCAAGGTAGTAGACAAGGATCATCATATATCCCCACAAGCCTCTCAAGGCTGAAGTGACCATGCAAACACAATTCCCCTATAAACCTGCTCCTACAAGACAACAAGAATGATGTCAACCATGCGATCAAAAAAATACTCTCCAACATTATAAATAGTATATTCCTTTTGTGTAAGACAATTTATAAGAGAGTGTTAGGTTGATTCAATGATAATATGGTGGATGTAGATGAGTGTCTTGAAACTACATGTGTCGAGTCTCAAATCAAAAAAAGGATCATCAATGATCCATATTATTTTGAGAACGAAATGGGAGAAAAGATATAATAAATAAATATATAGAGGTATTTCCATAGATCCAATAATATAAATAGATATTTAGATATATAACAAGAGGCATAGATATAGAGTAACACACAATTTCTATTAATGAGTGAAATGTACAGAACTATAAAGTTACAGAGTGAAAGAATCACTAGAATGGTGGTCGCTTATCTCTAAGAAGAGATATGATGGCTAAGCTCATTCACAAGAAGATGCGTACAATGAGGACTGAAATGCCTTTTTAAAATAAATGAAAAAACCATCAACATCGAAAAACCTATCCCCCAAAAGATGAAAATCCAAAAGGGGTGTTGTCCCAATGTGGAGTTGAAGCACCAAAATTCATGTGGGCCCTGATGGGGTAAGTTGGTACAACAACTTCTCGGGGTCGTAATTTTTTCATACAATATTTGTTTTAGGCACACAATAGATGATTGGAAAGGTATATCTGAGGACTGCAAATTATGTCGTCACACTCTAACTTTTTCTTTATTGTGACTGTGTCGCGCCTTGAAAACATTGTTTAGGGCCTCAAAAAGGCCCTAGAAGTTTAGGACTAAAAAATATAGAAAATAACTCCCAATGATGAAAAAATCATGTGAGCCAGTTGGAATAGGTGGGGGCCATTGATATTCATTCGAATCAATCAATACATGATTTATACTTAGAGTTTGAAATAGGTGATAAAAATATGCATGTAAAAAAATAAATATGAAAACATAAAGCACCAACATGCAAGCAATAAGATTGAAGTTTGAGTTATTCAATCAAGACATGCAATAGAAAAAAACCTTCCACCACATAAGATCACCAAGCACCTCATAATTGACAAAAGGTTAGGATATGACATTTCAACTCCATCATACAAATTTTAACAAACATAACAGTTCAATAAACATCATGAATACATTTGAAATTATCAAATCAAAAGGAAAAATAAACACCCATCAAAGATATTCATCAATCGAGATAAAAACCCCAACTCCCTCAAAGTAGGAAAATAAATAACATTAGTCTCAAGTGGTAGAGGATTAGGTTATCGGTTTTAAATTTTAGTCAGGGGCCCCTTTCCTTTCACTTTCACAAGAAAAACTAAATGGGGGTTGTTGCAACCACAACACCTCCCTTACCAACTTGGGCTCCTTGTCAGTGGCATATAACACAAATGTAGAATGGAAATAGAGTGGACTATACCTTTAGCTAGTTTCCTTACTTGTTTAGATCTCCTTAAAAATGGATTTGTCCATTCCACCTCTTCATTTGATTCATCTGATTCATCTGAATCATGTTTGTCATCCCTCATTTCAAACACAAGATTTTTTGTTTCTTTCTCCATTTGAACCCCTTCAGACTTGGAAGTTCCCATGAATTCCCTAATGACCACATCTCGACTATACACTTTTTTCCTCAAAAAAGATCTCATATGTTTTATCCTTTCATTCCATTATTGTAGCGAATAAAAATACAATTGACTACCTTATCTTCCAGCTTGTTCCTCTTCTCCTTGGGAACATGCAAAAATGCATCAAAACCAAATAATATGAGATGTGAAAGCAAAGGCTTCTTACCAAACCATATCTCATTTAGAGTGGAGTCGAATAACATTGACGAAGGATATGTATTTACTAAATATTTTGTAGTGTCAAGTTCCTTTGCCCAATATTTTTGTGTGATCCCAGAACCACTGAGCATGCTCCTTGTCTTATCCATCAATATCCTTTTCATTCTTTCAAAAACTCCATTTTTTTGCAGGTTATATGGTGTGGTATGTTATCCTACTATGAAACACTCCTTGCAAAACTTTTCAAAGTAATTTCCATAGAATTCACCTCCATATCTAGTTCTCAATATCTTGATCTTCACTAGTATAACAAATCATTTATCCTCAATAGAGGGTACAAATTATTGAGTGTAATATTGTTCAAATCTCTGTAGTCAATATATATTGTCCATGTCCCATCCTTCTTGGGTCCGATGATGATGGGTGACCGAAAAGGTGACGTGCTTCGTCAAATTATTCCTTGCTCCAACAGTTTCTACAATTGTTTATTCACATCATATGCTTCCAAAACAGACTGTTTATATAGCCCAATATTTGTTAATGGGGAGTTAGGAAACAAATGTATCTTGTGCTCCACTTTATATTAGGTATTATCCATTTAGGATTCTACAAAAATCCTCTATATTCCTATAGAAAATCCTCCAACTGTTGTTTTTTCTATTTAGTGCATCCTTCCAGGGATGCATTTACCCTTACCAATTCATAACCTAGTTGATTATCTCTCGATAAAAGAAACATGTATTTATTACTTGAACTAATATGATTTTTGGCTTCATTGGAACTTACTAGTGAGATCTTTAATTTTATTTTATTTTCATTGATGATGAAAGACTTCCCATCCTTGATTAGGAGGTACTGGTTTTCTCTCATCATGAAGTTTGCATCCCTTATATACATGTAGGGGCTTCCAAACACTACTCTGCACACGTCAATGACTACTACATCTAACTCCACTTCATCAATAAAAATTGAACTTATATAAAATTTGATCTTACACTATTTTGTGACCTTGATTTAATAATCCCTTTTCACCCCCTCCAATGGGTATGGGATTGGATGATTGTTGGACTGGAGGGCAGACCCAGGGTTCAATGCTTCAACAACACACCAATAAAACCCTAACTACTGACCCTTTCAACAACACCTACGAAGCATATGAAGTCTCACCCGAGGTAGAGACAGGGAGGGTTGTAGGACTCAGGTGTATAAAACCAAGCTGGGACACATATCTATGATTACAATACTTAACAGAGAAATTAGCCAACGATATGCATTAGTTTATGATTCTCATGTACATCACAGATTAACACTTATTACAAAGAAGTGTAGTAATAATCAAGATCTAACACTTCTAATCAGTTAGCACACAACATTAGCTCAGATCTAGCATTCATTCACATCATTAAGAACTAAGATACAACATCAGATGCATTCATTATAAATAAAAACAACAACACTAAGAAAATAACCACATAAACAACATCGTACAAAGCACATCAGGACACAGGATATACGTGGTTCACCCCAGTGTGGGGATATGTCCACCAACTTCTTATTCTTATTTATTAGTCTTCGATATCCTTTCATTCATCTGCTACTATGCACAAATCCTCAAATCCCAACTCCATAGTGGACAGGTGATCTGCACACCATGCATTAGATCCACCTTCCTCAAAATCATGTCAAGGAATAGAGCCAACTCCTTAATAGCATAGAGCACCTACATACAACGTTTGTACACAAAGCAACTTACAAAATATTTGCACTTATCTCTACAAGCCTTAACACATTCTTGCACAAAGCCAACCAGATCTCTTGCACTAAGTAAAACATATTGTGCACATATCTAACACTACTTACATCGCTTGCACTAAGCACACCCACACACTTCTATATTACATTACTTCCTATATATACTTTTACATCGCTTACAACCAGGCATAAACATGGGTGAACCCATGGGTCGACATCCCAAAACCCTAATACAAAAACCCTAATGAAACCTTGATGGGTCCAAAAAACAAGTGAGATTCCGCAATCTCCGCTTCATCTGGCTGTTCCATCTTCATCCAGATTGTCGAAGTCCCAAAAGTGTTCATTCATGACCAATGTTTCCTCAAAAATTGGTTGAGGGCGAATAGGCCCCCAACTCACCTGTGACTTGTCCCGAGTCACTCAGATCTAGGAAACATTGCTTTAAAGGCCTTGAGATTAACTCAAGCTACCTCGACTTTCTACTTTTCCAGAGCCTCCTACTCAGTGAACTCGTGAATTACTTGTTATGTAACAGGCCTTTATAGGAGCTATTTTATTACCGTAACCACTTGTTACAGCTACGAGTCTTGTCCTTCGATCTCTTCAAAAAGTGTGCAGGCTTTGTCCTACACTGGCTGGAGTCTCTGTGTAACCTCCATGACCATGAATTATTCCTATGATGTTTTCATCCTCTCAACTACAATGAGAAGCTTCATCTGTGCTTGGATGGTGGATACCTGCTGTTGCGCATCCTGGAGTTGTGCTTCTAGTTTCCTCAGCTCTGGATCTTCTACAGGGCACTCATAGGTCTACGCACTACTATTACTTAATTTCTTACATTCTGATGGTAGTGCCCTGATTCTTTCTACTACATTCCTGACAACTTGTTCCCTCTGATGACACACTTCTTTCAGAGTGATAGATATTGCTTGGAGCTCTAACTCCATTATCCATGCTTGAAGTTGTTGAATGGCTTTGGTGATCTTCCCCACTTTCATCTTAGTTGACTCTAGTTCCTCCTGTGCCAAGCCCAACACAGAGTGAAGTGATTTAGTCACTGCCTTTTTTATCACAGTCTGCTCTATGAGAAACTGGTATTTTTATTTCTGCATCTTCTCTTTTTTCTCCTCAAACATCGCCCTAATTTCTTCTTTCTCTTACTACGCAACTTGAAGTTTCTCTAAGACCTCCTCCTTTTCTTGCTTCATGGCTTCCGTATCCTTGTCCTTTTCTTCCTGGACTCGACAAAGTCGAGCCTCTATTGCATCTGCTAATATTTGTAATTGGGTGGGATCATCCCCCAATCCTGTAATTTCTGCTGAAGAAGGCACAATAGGTACCGCGCGGCTCAAATGGATAGCTTGTTGTATGTCCTTGAGCTCCTTCTCTATTCTATCATACAGTGCTTCTTTCTTTTCTTCATGTCTATGTAGGATATCCTCTGAGGCATCCTCCACGGAAGTGATGATGAGATCAACATCATCCACTATGAGCACATTCTTCAATTGAGGCTTATAGGCTCGAGTCTTCTTCCACGCTGAAGGTTTCTGCTGGGAAAACTTCCTTTTCTTCGATGTTTCAGCCTCAGTAGGAGGATCCTTTGACGATGTAACTTCACCTTTGTCTTTCTTTTCTCCTTCTTCCCCTCCTTTGTCTTGGTTCACTTAGTCTCCTCCTCCTCCTGTGAGTGAGTCAGTCCTACTTTCCTTTAAGGCATTTTCCTCCTAATCATTTTCTATGTTTTGCACTTCCTCCTTTTTCTTCTTTTCCTTCTTGCTAGTTTATCCATCATGTTTGACACTTCCCTATGAGGTCTACTACAAATTCAATGACCTGTGTTGGAAGGTTATTTCTGATGAGATTACCATCTATAAGATGACAAGCTAGGTGCATTGTGCCATCCTGGATGGAGGCTACCTTGTAGCCTCACTTTCCCTTCTCTACATCGTCGTAGGATTCCTTTATGCACTGTGTAAGGGAGAAATCTGAGGCCTTCCCTAGGTAGAATTGGTGAGGGTTTAGTCCCTGCATGCTCATTCCTATGATCAAGTGGATCAGTGCCAGAGCCACAATGACCCACCTATTGAGCCACATATAGCCTCCATGATAGCACAACAAGAGGAGTTTAACGCAAGCATTAACCTCCTGGTGTCAGCCAAAGTGAGGGATTTTCATCACATTCATGATAGTTGATTGTGTGAGCTCCTTTATCCATGGCTAGGAGACTATGCGCGACTTCTTCCCAATCATCTTCATAAAAAACCTATGCGGTGTGAACATAACATAGTTCTTCTGGTCTCCAAGGTTGAAGTAGTTGTTCTTCAAAGATGGAATGTTTCCTAACTGGGGTTCAACTACGTGTATTCCCTTCGGGATGTATGCGGTGATCAATGTGTATTAAAATTCATGCAAGATACTGTCATATCTAATTGTGCCATCCATAGGCGGTATGTATTTAGGCAAGACCGACGGGATCTGCTTCACATTAGTCAGATCGTCGCGGTGTTTACTTTGCTTCTTAGTCGCGGTTTAGATAGAAGGATGTCCAGTCGAGGGGCATGGTTGCAACCCCCCATCGATGATTCTTGTAGTCCTACAAACATGACTCTCTCATCCATGAGGTCTACAAGTATATCCTCCATATATTTCTCTACTGTGCTATGTTCATCCGACATTCACACTTGTAATAAAATAAATAAGCTAGGTGAATGGACAAGAAAGGTAATCAAATGTATGAAGAGTTCTAGAAATCCCAATATGATACAATGTGTTCTCAGTTAGCTCAGACATCACAGGTTTCAAAAATTGGTCCCAGTGCAGTGTCCGACGGGTTAAATAATCAACATCGTAACAGATTCCTCCAACAGTTAGGAATGCCTCAATCAATACAAATCCATCTGTTATTGTGTGGTCTCAATGGTCCAACGACATTATTTCCGGCAATAACTGTGTTTCTAGCCATTCTGGAGCGTCATCTAACTGTCGGGGTGCCTCCAACGGTCGTATAGCTTCGCCGTGGTGAAGTCTCATTCTATATTGTTCTGTTATTTTGGATAAGTTGAAGTTGAAGTGATCATCCATTTCTTCTTTTAACTGTATTAACATAGTCTGAGATTTCTCTGTATGACTCATTAACATATCCTTAGTCTCTTGACCTTATTTATAGTTTTCTTGTCTCTTGTTCATATTTTCAACTTTAGCAATCATTCTTGGGAAATCCTCAACCTCATGACCAATAGCTTTACAATAAATACAAATAGGACCTATACCAAGGCATTCCTTAGCAAGATGTCTCGATCTTTTGCAATTATAACATAGGGTCAATCATCTCTTTCTTTTAAACGATCCCCAGACTTTCTTGTACTACGCACTGGGATCACATTGCTATACCTGAAATCTGCAAAAATTCTTTCTAGGCTTTTGCATCCATTTATTAGTCCAAAAATTCTTTCTATGCATAGGAATAACATATTTTTCTCTATTTCTATCAAATTTATTCAGATCAACAATTTCTTCTAACTGTGCCCTAGTTTTCAAACTAGGACAAAATCTATCAAATAGACCTAGATTCATACTTTTGAAGAAAAAATTTCCACTTATATTACCTTCACCAGAGCACAAAGCTTTAAGATCTTACCTCCTTATTTTATATCCGATTTATTTCTTAGCACAAAGCTTCGCAAGTCAAGTAGAATAATATGCACTATAACAATAAATCTATGCAAAAATCTTTCTCTTTTCTTCATTTCCTAGCAATCAAAGTTTAAGGTCCCAACAATGGAACCATTTGTTGGCACAAAGGGCAGACCCAGGGTTCAATGCACCAAAAAAACCCTAACTACTGACCCTTTCAGAAACACTTGCAAAGTAGATGAAGTATCAGCTGAGGTAGAGGCATGGGGGTTGTAGGACTCAGGTGTCTACAACCAAGCTCGGACACATATCTGTGATTACAATACTTAACAAAGCACTTAGCCAACAATATGCATTAGGTTATGATTCTCATTTACATCACAGATTAACCCTTATTACAGAGAAACGCAGTAATAGTCAAGATCTAACACTTCCAATCACTTAGAAAACAACATTATCTCAGATCTATCATTCATTCACATCATTAAGCACTAAGCTACAACATCAGATGCATTCATTATACATAACAACAACACACTAATAAAATAACCACATAAACAACATCGCACAAAGCACATCAGGACACATGATATGCATGGTTTAGCCCAGTGTGGGGATATGTCCACCAACTTCTTCTTCCTTTTTATTAGTCTTTGATATCCTTTCATTCATCTTCTCCTATGCACAAAGCCTCAGATCCCAACTCTACAGTGGACAGGTGATCTGCGCACTATGCACTAGATCCACCTTCCTCAAAATCAGGTCAAGGAACAAAGCCAAATCCTTAATAGCACAGAGCACCTACATACAACGTTTGTGCACAAAGAAACTTACAAGATATATTCATTTAGTTCTGCAAGACTTAACACATTCTAGCACAAATCCAACTAGATCTCTTGCACTAAGCCAAATATACTGTGCACATAGCTAACATTACTTCTTACATCGCTTGCACTAAGCACACCCATACACTTCTATCTTACATTCCTTCCTATATATAATTTTACATCCCTTACAACCATGCCTAAACATGGGTCAACCCATGGGCCGATATCCCAAAACCCTAATAAAAAAACCCTAATGAACCCCTTGATGTGTCCACAAAACAAGTGAGATCCCACGATCTTCACTTCGCCTGGGCGCTCCATCTTCATCCATACTGTCAAAGTCCCAAAAGTGGTAATTCATGACCAATGTTTCCTCAAACCTTGGTTGAGAGACAACAATGATCATGAACCTCCAACCAAAGCTTGTTGAGTAGATCAAATGCTATGAAATTCTCCCGCTAACCATAATCGGTTAGAGAATATAGCTTGGCCTTCTTGAATTAGATCTTGATATGGAAAGAAATTTTTATCTCCCTCTCTTCATTTTTATTAAGGCTACTCAAATTCACCTCTTTCTGCACCGAAGTGCATGAAATATTTTCATCCACATTTGAGCTACTTTCTACATGATTTCTTGAATATGTGGATAGAAGGTTCTTGTTCTTGGCATCTTTCTTA
Source organism: Picea mariana (assembly GCA_032191745.1). Lineage (NCBI taxonomy): Eukaryota > Viridiplantae > Streptophyta > Pinopsida > Pinales > Pinaceae > Picea > Picea mariana. The sequence goes on along the minus strand of JASDQU011379266.1, from coordinate 5,796 downwards.
CGGTTCTTAAGGTTTATCTATGGATGTTTTTTCCAACACTTTTATTCAGTGTGAGAAATGATATTAAAATGGTTACAATGGTTACTTGGATCCTTTTGGTTATGTGCAGTGGCTATCATTTTCTTTTGTTTCCCTCTCCACTTCTTCTTTCCCTCCTTGGAAGTGAATTGTTTCTATTTCTATTTGGAACCACTTGGATATATTTTTTTGTGACCTATATCTTGCATATATTTTTCTTGCACACATGCCTCATCAAACTTCCCAGGCTTGAAGAGCATCACTTTATTTCGCAAATGAGTGTGTATACCCCCCAAATAATTGAGTACATTTGGGTTCCTAGGAGAGATGCCCAACATGATATCCGTCTTCCTGAATTCGGTGGCGTACTCTTACACACTATGCCCCTTCCTTTTCTTGAAGTAATGCTAATCGATCCATTGGTCCTTTGCATACCCAATAGAGTAGAGTTGGGACTTAATGATGGTTTTTAAATCCTCACACTTAGTTAATGACAGATCAACCTCCAACCTAAGTGTTTATGTGTGACTTTCCAATCGGATTAATGTACTACCCTCTAATTTCAATTTGAAAAATGAAATATTCTTCTCTTCTTCTATATGGAGGACAATAAAATAGACCTCTAATTATTGCAACCAATGATTCAACTTTACTGCATTGATCTCATCTTGGTATATCTTTATATCCACCTTGAATTCCATTTTAAATAAATAATGTGAGGTCGTAATGGGACTAGATCTTGGTTTCTCTTTCTTAGGCTCTTTTCTTGAATCATTTTCTGGGTTTTCATTATATCATGGTTTCCCCTCTAATCCAATCTCTGGGTTAGAGCTTCCAACCTCCCCAAATGGTATGATCTTGTTTTCTAGAGATTCCAAAAGGAGGTTCATATTGTGAGAGATATCAAATACTTTCTCTTCTAGCCTTGTAAATATCTCTTTTGTTGGATCTTGAGGGTTGTTATGAATAGACTCATCCACCCTAGATAGGGTTCTACAACTTTCTTCTTAAGCCAATTCCTAGATCCTACAACTTTCCACAAATACTACAAATAAAAATTATCTAATACCAATATGATATGTAATCTACCATGGATATTCTAATAGAATAGTTCATCAAAAAATATCTTATAATCATCTAAAATATTAGACTATGCAGACTAATTTTCCTTAGAACCTAGATTAATTGCTAGATTTGCTTGAAATTATGAAATAACTAAATTACAAAAATGAAAGAAATGAAAGAGAACACCATATAAGCATGATTGAACACAACATATATCCTAAGAAACCCAATATGGGAGAAAAACCAACTAGAATGTGAGACCTATGCTAATCTCTCTTTTCTTTAGTTATGGAAATGAAAATAAAAAAAAAGAGGTAGTCACTTTAGAGTTTCCTTTGATAGTGTGGCCTATATGGTTGCTACAAAATCGTTTCCTCCTCTGTTATGCCCTCAAAATACCATTCCTAGCTTCTTTTCTCAACTATGGAACACGTATGGGATGGGTTTTTTGCATCTGTAACCCTCAATTAGTGATAAGGTTTGGACCTTCTAGAATCTTATTGAAAGTACACATGTGCTAGCCCGAGATGTGTGAATAATGGGGGATGATGTGGAATCCACTCATACCATGGTGGTCAAAAAAGGATATCAACTTGTGGGAGGCATAACTTTTGCATACGAGCTCTGAAAGAGGTGATTTCCAAATTGTTGGAAAGATATCAATGTGTAGATCAATGCAAAGGGTGTGTATCAATTTTTGGGCACTCTAACCCCCCAAAATTTGATTTAATGCCTCAAAATGGATTTGAAAGGTTTCGGACCCCAATTTTTCAAACTGGGACCTACCACTAAAATGGCCCTACTGGTTGATTTCTCCAATTTTTCCCACCCGTAATTTACCAGGATATATGAAAAATTATATGATTATCCAATCCAAATCATTCAAATAACAATACCTATAATGATAGTTTCTAGAACAACCATAGTTTCTTCCTCCAACAAATTTGCATCATTCTTCTTGGAGCTAGGAGGTGAAAGATCATGCTTTCTTCTTGAAACCCTTAGTGATGCACAAATATAATGTTCCCCTAGGGGATATTATGTATAGTCCACAAATTATTCATCCATGACCCTATATCTGTCCCTAAACTAACTTGTTTTAAATCCTACACAATGGTTTGCATCATAAACCTGAAACCCTGAATGTCATTTCAATAATATTCATTACAAAATAATAATAATAATAATTAAATTAATGAAAATAATTAAATGATCAATAATGATCAAATTTGATGTTTCGAGCTTTCCCAATGTGATAGATTCATATCAATGGTTTTTAAATTCATTGTGTGCAAGGTATTCATATTGACGTTTCAGACATGTGATGCACAATCCATCTATTATGTATATATAAATTTATAATCCTTAACTATTGTGTTATTTCTTTATTATGTTTCTTTATGTTATTTTCTTATTAGATCTGAGTGTTTTTTTCATTTTTTGAATTGAAGTTTTGTAAGTTTTTTATTTTTTCCTTCTTTTATTTTTCTTTTAATCCTTTCATGTTTTTTCCTATTTTAATGTTGTGTCATTGGATTTTTGACATTTACGTTAGATAGTATAATTTTCTTAGTGGAATCTTATTGTAAACTTTTTGTGTTTCTTTGATTTTTGTTCCTTTTCCTATATTCATTGATAGTTAGTAACTGTGACGTTTTTTAGTTAAATTTATTGCTTCTTGTTATTATCATTATGTACTAATTCCTTTCTAATCCTAAAGATCGATTCATTTGAAACATTGACATGAATACCTTGGAAACAGTGAATCTGAAATCCATATGAATCTATGAGATTGTGAAAGCCTAAAACAACAAATAAGTAAGTTGCACAAAGAAATTCTCTTGGTGATATTCATTGGTTTCAAAGGATTAGATGCAATTTTTATAGAAAGGTTATCCAATTCATTTTTATGAAACATTGTAGGGATAACAATATCATCTCTAACTTTTTTGTGAGTAAGCGTAGTTTACCCGGGGATAGGAATAGAAGAGTTTTTACTTTTTTTTTGGTTTAATTAAGATTTTTTGTACTATGAGTAAATTAGATAGGAGTTTATGGGACTTTCTTTTACTGCACATGAAATTGGCCTTCCTTTTGAAATATGACCTTTGGGGCATGATTGAAACCATATCATTCTTCCAAGATAAGAAAATAAAAGTGGTAGCCACCAAGGTTCAATTCCAAAAAATTGACAGGTTAACCAAAACACAAGGTGTTGTAACTAATTCAGTTCATGCGTAGGTTGAGACTAATGTTAGGATTTTTTCTAATTTTAATATGAATAATAATATGATACTAAGGGATCATGGAATTATATGATCTAATTATAGGTTTTTTGATCCAACTCTCAAGCATTATAGCTCCAACTTCGTGCCTATTTTGGAGGATAATTTAGATAACAACATCATGTTTTTACAACAAGGAATGATCATGGAATATGATCCTAGATTGTTTGAATTAGATAGTGAAGAAGGACCATTTCACTTTGAGGTAGCATGTGCATCTTTTGAGATGGATTCAGAACATAGGTCATATAACCCAATATCGAGTGGGGATAGTATCCAACAGGGTATATTATTCATGCAACACGGATCAAGCATTACCAATATAAATGATGTAGCAATTCCTCAAGTTCTAAGCCAATAGTTGATTGTGTGAGCATGGGTCCTAGCTATGACCATGGAATTAATAGTAATAGAGCCAAAAAAGTTGTTCACTTATCCAACCATATTCTTGACTAGGATGACTATCACATGTTAGAGAAAGGCATAGGATTTGCAATTATGTTGAGTACTCAGAATTATGATATTATATGTAACATTGAAGTGGGATTGAAGCATCCCCTAGAAATCATTGCCAAAGAAACATGGTAGGAAATATCTCCTACCTTAAGGTGATCCAAACCTATGAAGAGGAATATCAATAGAAAATAGGACTTTGTGTTGATAAAGCTAAGGAATAATGACAAAATTGTCATTCTCAAAGTAGGAAAAGGTGGATCAAAATATATCATGAACAAAGACGACTAGATTAAGAAAATGTAAGAAAATTTAAACTTGAGGGTTTCTATAAGAAACCCATTCAAAATCACCTCAATAAAATCATGAAGGACATGAAATAAGACATTAAGAGATCCTCCCTAGATGAATAGATTAAGGGAAAAATTATATAAAAAGTCTTCATTATTCCTAGGATTTATGGGCTACCTAATATCCATAAAGATAATATCTCCCTTAGACCCATTGTAAACACAATTGGGTCTCCAACTTACCTTGTAGACAAATTTTTGGCTAATAATTTTAAAGCATTGGTAGGTAGGACTAATTTGCATATCAAAGTTTTAACTCATTTTGTTAACAAGATCAAGAATATTAGGGTGACTAACAATGAAATATTTTTGTGTTTCTATGGTGTGTCTCCTTTGACTATGATCCCTATTAATGATGTAGTTATTATTGTTGATATTGTCATTGATTCTTAGTCAACCTATTTGGTGGAGATATTTCTTAGATATACTTTCTATAACTTCCAAGGGGAATTGTATGAGTATATTTTTTGTGTTGTGATGGGGTCCCCACTATCCCCTATAGTAGAAAATATTACATGGAACATTCTGAGTGTGTTTCTCTTGATTCCTGTCTTTTGAAGTTGTATTTCTAGGTGAGATGCATTTATGACTCTAATGTTAAGTGGCCTCATGCTAAATAGGTGTTTATGGATTAAACCGTAAGTGTGGACATGAACCGATCTCCCTAGATCCAACTGGATCTAGAACAAAACAGAACAGAATACTACTCTTTCCCTAGATCTAGCCTATTGAGTGAACTAAGAGATAAAGGAATATGGACATACCTTATGAACGCTTTCCTAAGTCTCTATTGTTCCAAACCTCACTCCGATGCTCTTGCTCCATTCAGATCATGACAGAACAAACCAATCAAAGTAAAGGCAGATTAATATATTCAATAGCTAGTCTATACATGTGATCAAGGAATCATGTAATAAAGTGACATATTCTTTATGGGAAAGGGACATATTACTGTATTGAATTAATTGAAAGAGAAACTTACAACCTGAGCCTTGATGTAGTAGGTCTCCTTTCGATGGCTTCTAGTTTTGACACACACACTTGCTCATGCATGAAGAAAATCAACCACTTGATGATCTTGCTATAATCTCTTGCTGCTGTAGCATCAATCCTCCATACAGGTTTCCAACAATTCTCCAATCAATCTCTTGCTAGCTTTCTTATGCTTAACCTTTTCCATGAGCAATCTCCTCAATATATAGGAGAAGATAGTTTAGTTACTTGGATAGGGAATGATCCCAAGATATCTGGAATGCTAGTAATTGAACAACCATTCGAAAGCCAACTCACCCTTCTAGAAGATCCCCTTCTAGAAGGTTTTAGATCTTTATCTTTTTCCCCTTCAAGAGAATGTTCGCACCCTAACCATGAGTACAGCGCGAGAAGTTCTCACCCCAGCTCAAAGCAGCCTGCGAGAAAAAGGCATTCTCGCAGGTGACTATATAAGAAGCCTGCGAACATGTTTCAAAATGTGAATTCTGGAAGAAGACAACTGTAACTTTTCTCAGGAAAATATTCTTGGTAAAGAGATTGATTTTCAATCATCATGACCTCATCATGACATCATCACAATGACCAAAATTGCAGATAACAGAATGCCCCCCAAAGTCTGAGAGTGGAATCAG
>JASDQU011379262.1:29757-40708 GCA_032191745.1 Picea mariana | reverse complement strand
ACATTCATTCACTCCTATCAGTACATATTCTCCCTTTATCTTCTATCATTTGTTTACTTAGGGTTCGTGTGTGTATGTGTGGTTAAGATTTTGTACTAAAAATCTGTTATAGTTGTATTGGTCAATGTAATAATACAAAAAAAGGTTTTTCCCATAGTCTATGATTCATACTTTGTTAAAAATATCGATGCTTGTCTACCAAAAATGCAATTCTATCCTTTCATGAGAATTGTGAACTTTTACTAATATAAAGCCTACTTTAAAAAACACGTCAAAGCCCTTACCTTATCGTTGTCCTTTCGCCAAATCCATTATCCCATACAACTTGATAAGAGTTGTCCACGAGATTCATTTCCATCACCAAGACCTGAATGAATCATAAAAGACAAATTCTTTATATGAGTAAATAATATATAAGCAAATAAACATGCATTTAGTTATGTAAAATACTCTAGAAAAAACTTAAGTGGTCACATACATTAATGAGCTTATCTTTGTTTTGAGAATAGGTTATTCTCTACAGAACAGGGCCAACCATGTGAAGGTGGAAGCTCATATGGCCCCTCCCCCCCTCACATCGCTCTATTCCCCATGCCCAACAAATGATTTTGTTTATATAGAAAACATATAGACATTCATGCATAACTAGGATAGTCATCAAAACATATGAACATATAAACATTGAAGCATATGAACATATAAACATCCAAATACAATTCATGAATTTATACATCTAATTTTTCTTTGATTTATGTTTTTTTACATTCATAAAATTGACAATTGGGGTATCATAATCATCCAAGGACATTGTATTTTGTGTGCATTGTCCTTCTATTGTTTGTCTTTCCATGCGCTCATGTACCATACTTCTGGTACGTCGCTGAGAAGGGCATCGAGGTATCTGTGCAGGGTCGTGAACTGCAACAACGAAAATGATGATATCGATATGTTGAAATATAATTGAAATAACTAATTCATTATTTTGATTAACGTTGCACTATTTCTCTTTACCTGTCTGTGTAGCTGTGACAGTTGGTGCGTTAATTTCTTGTCCACTTGGTTCCTCTCGCATTTCACCCTCCTAAGCTACATGCTCTTCAATTTTGAGAAGATAATATATAAGTATAAGTCAGGAAATAAATATCTACAATCACAGTAAATATTTCTAATTCTGAAGCATACATATCGGAATCGGTACTCTTCTCCCCACTATCATTGTACATGTGCACCCTTGTATGACATGGTGTTTGTTGAATACTTCTAGATTCACTGCTGCGTTAGCACTGTTGCTTGAAAACGAACATAAATACTTAGTTAAGGGTGATAAAATAAAATATGAATAAACTTTACAAGCATGCTACTGTGGTTTCCTTATTCATTTTATTTACCTGCGTGGCTGGGGAGATAGGAGTATGGCCCAAGATTTTTCCATATTAAATCACACTTTTAAAACCGTGCTTGTAACCAATCTCTAGGTCCTCCTCGGTGGCAGCAGTGTCGAACATATTTAACTGCAATCCATAACACCATTAAAAATACCAATAACAAAAACATATATTTGTCCGCTACCGTTAGATAAATATTAACCATAGTTAACCATATAAATCTTATGATTCGGGCTTTTAGTTTTCCATAGCCACCCTGGCCTAGTTTATGCTGCCCATTTTTTTCCACTCTGGCCTTGGTTGCTTTGGAGGTGTCTCGTAGCCTACATATGGAATTTTTGAAAAAAAATAGATATCGAAATTGTTACTTAAAATATGAAAGAAAAACATAAATGATCATATTTCACTGATAATATGACATGTGTTGTACCTTGCTTGAATATCTTGTGGATGTCTTCCTTGTTTTTTAAACAAGTTCTCCTTTTCATCCTCTATTAGGTCCTTCCACTCTTTCTTCGAAACCATGGGAGGGCGCTCATGCTTGAGCTCTAATTGCAATTTCTCCCTATACTGGGCCCTGGTATATTTTAAATTCTCGTTGGCTAACTTTGTAACCACTTTCTTGTTGAAAATGTTGTCGAACAAGTATACCATGTTGTCTATTAAATCATCTTTCTTTTTTCTATCTTGGCCAATTCACCATGTGAAAATTGTGGGGCCAAACAACTCCAATGATTTGTCATTTAAGTTTCTATAGAAAACATTAGTTCCTGCATAAACATGTTATCCATTAATTTATAATAATCTTAACAAATGTCCATTTCAATTTCATGAAAAAACATGAATCAATTAATTAAAAATTACCTGCAATATTTTGAATCTTGATCGGAACACATGCGTCATCCACGAAAAAGGTGACATCTAGTGATCTGGTGCTTTTAATTCGTTTTGCTCCATGCATAATAGTTTCCTATCCATCTACAGTATGTTCCTCTCTGGAGTCATGTGGAGTCCCAGGCTCTGACTCATCATGCTCCGACATTTCATGCTGGTCAAAATCATTGCTCTCATCAATGGATTTGAGGGGAACCTCAAGAGGCTCAAAAAACATCACTTGCACTTTGCTATGTCAACATTTTTTTTGCACTGGACCATCAATGCTACCTATAACAGTTGCAGGATCCGCAGGTTCCCGGCACACGGGGTTTAAAAAATCCTACAAACGGAAAACTTTACTTTATCAGATCATATAGAAAATAGAAAACAAAAAAATGGATATGAAATTGTCATAGCTGATAAAAATATGTGAAGATGTCACTAACCCCAAAATTAGTTATTGTAGTTTGTAGTTGTACAATTCTTGCCCTGTCCTCCTGTGTCAGGGGTCTTTTGCTAAGAAAACCTAGATATTTTATGTTAGTGTTCCTCAAGGCCTTTGTTATAGTTGTCATTGGGTCAGTGGAATAAAATATTTCATCCTCATCAATAACCTCAGTGGGAGCCTTCCCACGTTGACCATGCCACAATACATTGATGAATAAAATTAATGAGATGAACTTTAACATTTGAGAAATTTAGTTATTATAGTCATAAGTTATTACTATATCTAACATTTATCTGCTGAGGCACATCGGGCCTTTCCACGGTCACCCTGGACAGATGTAGCGGGTGATTTTCGAAAACGGTCACCCTGGACAGAAGTTGACACAATATATCAATCAACAAAAGTTACGAAATTCACCTGTAACATTTAAAAAATAAAATATTGGAGTAATATCATAAAAAATATAACGAAATTTTAGAAATTTAGTTGTTGTAGTCATAAGTTGTTACTGTATTTAACATTTACCTGGTGAGGCACAACATATGCCTTTCTACAGTCACCCTGGACAGATGTAGCGGGTGATTTTCTGCCACGATCACCCTGGAAAGATGTTGACGCAGTAAATCAATCAACAAAAGTTATGAAATTCACATGTAACATTAAAAAAATGAAATATTGCAGTAATATCAGAAAAACAAATGAAATTTCATAAATTTAGTTGTTGTAGTCATAAGTTGTTACTGTATTTCACATTTACCTAGTGAAGCACAGCGGGTGCCTTTTCATGGTCACCCTGGACAGATGTAGCGGGTAATTTTCTGCCATGATCACCCTGGACATAATTTGACACAATAAATCAATCAACAAAAGTTATGAAATTCACCTGTAACATTAAAAATTTGGAATATTGCAGAGATTTCAGAAAAAAATAAAATAATGAAATTTAGTTGTTGTAGTCATAAGTTATTACTGTATTTAACATTTACCTGCTGAGGCACAATGGGTGCCTTTCCACAGTCACCCTGGATAGATGTAGCCTGTGATATCTCACGATCACCCTGGATAGATGTTGACACAATAAATTAATCAACAAGAGCTATGAAAGTAATTGTAACATTAAAAAAATGAAATATTACAGTCATATCAGAAAACAAATAATGAAAAATGAAATATATGCAGTAAAAAATGAAATATTGCAACGATAAATTGTAACAATGATTGATCAAAGGTTGATTTGAATGGTATGTAAGATATTTACCCCCATAGTCGCACCCCCTCCATCTATTCTATTTAAGTTGTAATCGATCAACAACTCTTCACCTAGAACTATTGTTTTTGTTGCACATACAAATATATGATTTCCTTCGCGTCCCTCAAATATGCAATTTGGTTTCTTAGTTGTTGCCACTGATCGTGTACTATTTATAAAGCCCGCAATGTTTCCAATAGATTTTGGCCTTCCATCAATATACATAGTTGCCATTTTATTTTGATTGTTATCTAGTAGTTGTATATAATTTGCAGCAACTCTGTATCTCCGCATACTTCGCGTATATTGGACCAACATCAACCAGTGATTGTATTTGTATAATGGTCCAACATATTCCATCAATTCAATTATAGTGTCATAGCCGACCTTTATGCCATCCATGGAAAATAACCCCAATCCATGCAAGGACGAAGGAGCAATGTGATACATCCTCCCACTGATGAAGAAATCGGTGTCCACTTCAGGTAGCTCCTTAGGTGCCCATCGTTGCACTAGATGTTTATACCTCAAGGGAAACTCAGTGTCAACTATGCTCTCAGCATCATAATTACATGACCCTCTGTTGGCAATAAAAAATTGCATGCGTATACGAAATCTTTTCCTTACCTTTTCAGATCTAGTTGATCTAGAACCAGTAGATCTAGTACATGTCTCACTTTCAACCTCTCTTAGTATATCTTGATCATCACTCGAGGAAGATAGATTCGACAGATAACTATTTGGTGGTACCTACACTCGTTAAAACAAGAAGATAAGTTATTGTGCCAATATACGTTTGTGGTACCAGCATAGTTGCATAAGTTGCATTGTTGCATAAAGTTGCATAAGTTGCATATAGTTGCATAAGTTTCATTGTTGCATAAAGTTGCATATAATTTCATATTGTCACTATAAAACATGATAAGTTGCATTGTTGCATACGAAATTGTTGCAATATAGTTGCATATAGTTGCAATATAGTTTCATATAGTTGCATAAGTTGCATAAAGCTGCATATAGTTGCATAGTTTCATATAGTTGCATATAGTTGCATATTTCCATATATTTGCATATAGTTGCATAAGTTGCAATATAGTTGCATATAGTTGTATATAGTCACTAAAAAACATGATAAGTTGCATTGTTGCATATAGTTTCTTAGTTGCATATAGTTGCATAAGAAATTGTTGCAATATAGTTGCATATAGTTGCATAAGCTGCATTGTTGCATAAAGTTGCATATAGTTGGATAAATTGCATATTTGCATATAGTTGGATAAGTTGCATATTTGCATATAGTTGCATAGTTGCATATAGTTGCAATATAGTTTCATATAGTTGCATAAGTTGCATTTTTTCATAAAGTTGCATATAGTTGCATAGTTGCATATAGTCGCATACGAAATTGTCATATAGTTGCATATAGTTGCTAAGTTGCATATAGTTGCATAGTTGCATAAGTTTCATTGTTGCATAAGTTACATTGTTGCAATATAGTTGCATAGTTGCATAAGTTTCATATAGTTGCATAGTTGCATAAGTGACAGGGTTGTTGTGTTTATAGAGTTTTGAGCTTCAATCTCTTTTCTCCTATGCATTTCCCTCCTTACCATTTGGACAGGCCCGGTTGGATTGTGTCTTTGTGATGAATAGTTCATTTATATTTTCACAAGTCCGACGATATGTTGCATATAGTTGCATAAGTTGCATTTTTGCATAGAGTTGCATATAGTTGCATATAGTTGCGTATAGTTTCATATTTGCATATAGTTGCATACAAAATTGTCATATAGTTGCATATAGTTGCATAAGTTGCATTGTTGCATAAGTTGCATTGGTTCAATATAGTTGCATAAGTTGCATATAGTTGCATAGTTGCATAAGTGACAGGGTTGTTGTGTTTATAGAGTTTTGAGTTTCAATTTCTTTTCTCCCATGCATTTCCCTCCTTACCATTTTCACAAGCCCGGTTGGATTGTGTTTTTGTGATGAGTAGTTCATTTATGTCATTGTTGTGATCTTGTAACTCAATGGTTTAATTTACCTTAGGAAAAAAAAAGGCCTTCAGCCTCATGCACGATGCCTTATTCATGAATATTTCATTCCCAATGTTCCAAAAGCCATACCTATTTCAAGTTTCTGAGTTTTACTGTATGTCTTGTACTATGGCTTCATTTGTTTGTAGTATGGTGGTTGAAGATCCGTGGAAGAATTGTTTAGTATCTAATTTCCATAGCATCATGCATAGTGTTATCCATCAATATATCATCTCAGGCCTCATATCCATTTTGTGTCTTTGCGCATATTGGAGTTCATATTGTATATTGCAATGGTCATGGCCTTTTAGATCTGAAAGTTATATTTGGAATCTCCATTGAAGAATTGATCTAGTCCTTGATGCCCCTGACCTCATTTCATTATATATTTAATGACCTAACCTCTTGAAAGAAGTGTTGATCATTCAAAGTTGCCATTGTATAAATCTCACTCACTCTCTTCATTTACCCTTCTTTGCTTGGTAGTCCATGACTTGTGTTGTCAAAGTGTATTAAAATACTATGTGGCCACAAATTGAGCCCTTGCTTCTCAACTTTATGAGTAAATTTGGGTTCCAAAAGCCTTGAGTTGATTGTCTATGTTCGACTAGCACTCAATAGGTTGTTGTGAAAATAAAAAAAAGGCTTTAGGGTGTGTGTTTTAATCTCAATCTTGCATACCTTTTTAGACTACTCCAAACACACAATAGTATAAGGGAAAAGAGGTACTCACCATTTTGTGTGCCCTTGTGTGTGCCCTCGACTCAGTTCCCTCACAGTCTATCTCATCTGTGTGCCCTTGAATCAATGTCCTCCGTGTGCCCTCTCCTGCCTGCACAATGTGCCCTACACAGTGTTCCCTCTGTGTGCCTCCTCCCTGCATAGTGATCTCCTTGGTCGCATGCACAGTGATATCCAAATCGATGACAGCAATGGGCGAGCTCCTCCTAACACACTATGACTCCCAACTATGGTTGTGTGCAACAATGGTCACATGCAGGAATGGGCGGGCTCCCAACTATGGTCGCGTGCAACAATGGGTGGGCTCCCAATTTTACTCTCAAAAAGTTTTTTTTTGGAATAATGAGGAATGCACATAGATTTTCATTTCAAGTTTAATAAAGGCATGGTACATAAACCGTTGACTCAGATTCCTTGCAAACATTCTTGCCATTTTTTGGTAACCCTTGGGTTCATGTTGCCTTGTAAATCTTCACAAATGTCATTAAAAATCTAGGGATCTATTAAGAGAGGTTTGAGTTCACTAAATAATCCATCAAATATTTGTTTCTTTCATAAGTAAGATGGGTAAGAAAGGGTTTTTTGTTTTTTTATAAGGTCTATTTAGTGTTGAATGATATAATGTTTAATGAAATCCCATTTTGTGCAGATAATGGTGAAAGGAGGTATGGATTGCATCTATATCAAATCTTCATTAAAGATAATATCATTCTACTACTCTAAGTTTCAACATTGGATCCATTAAGGATTCATTAATGGCGATTGACAGAATGATAAAGATAAAATTGAAGGAAACAATGAATCTAATTATAATGGGGAATATGTTGATGGAAAGGGTGATGATGGTAGCAATGAAGAAAAATAATCTGTTTTGGTTAAAAAAAAAAAAATCACAAATAATGTTTCCATGTAAAAAACTTCTTCCATAGATTTTAACATTAGTTTCCATTATATTCTTATTGTAATTGTTATGCAAAACAAATTGAATGCACATTATGCGCCACATCACTCAAAATGCCAATATTATTTTTATCAATGAAATCATCCTAATCATCCTTCTACCAATGATGAAGATGATTCTAATGGGTATTTCCCAAAAACAACATTGCAAATGATCATCAACACTATTTTATCTTCAACAACATGGGACCTTTAAAATGGTAAGTGCATGTATAATTTCACTTTTTCCCCTCTTTTACTTTTTCATGTCATTGCAATATGGTAATTGTTATTTGTTTAATTGTTATTTGCTTGATTGTGTGGTAGTTAATTAGATTAAGGGTAAATTCACATTGAAGGGTGATGACTAAGACTAGGGGCAACTTTCAATTCAAGGCTAGGAATGACCAGACCCACATCAAGTGAAGGAAGAAAATTAAGAAGGTACTTGTGTTGTCCCATTCCATGTCAACAAAAACACATCCATTCACTGGGAACAAATCGATGACTCCACTAAATTAGGGTTTATGGTTTACATGATGAATTGATTATGGACATACCTACCTCGTTTGTATGATTAGGCATAGTCGCACAAAGCTCCTCTTGGTTTTGAGAATAGTTCATTCTCTACTAAACAGGGGAAACCATGTGAAGGTGGAAGCTCTAATTATGCCCCCCCCCCACTCACATCACTCTCAATTTCCCCATATTACCTAATTTGAAATTATAAAGAACATGTATCATATACTATATTATACAAAATAAAAACATATAAAGATCATATAAAAGATATAAACACATACCTCTTCTTTTCAACAATCAAATATCGGTCATATTCTTCTTCATCTAGCTCAACATCTGTATCAGGATCTGGTTCAGAATCGATATTGGTGAAAGGATCATTCATATCAACATCATCATCAACTTCATTTTCGCTAATATAGTTATCGATATCGTCAATGAGATCGTCGTCTCCTACATTTGGATGTCAACTTATTCAAATTCTTCGTCTGACACATCGACTACATGAGCCACCTACTCTTGATCTACATAATCATGATATTCTTCCTCATTATTATCTTCATCCTCAGCTACATGATTATACTTTATTGGTCTTCCTCTTGGATCATATCTAACAACGTATGACCAACCTGCTTTACCAGGTACCTCTGAGTAAAATACTTGCTCACATTGACTTGGAAGAACATAAGGCTCTGTACCTGGTTCAAATTCTCTTGTCTTAACCATGGTAAATCCATTATCATGCTCAATAACGGTTCTTTCAGGATCACGTTCATGCATCTGTAGCCTGTACCATTTAACCTCAAACAAAACTATTTTAAAGGAATTAAAATCACACTCAATTATATCCTCCAAATGCCCATAGTACCTATTCTCAGTTTTTTCCAGATTTCTATCACTTCTAGAGGAAATGTTGGTGATCTTAAACACTGTAGTTATCCCACAATCCGAGGTTTTCATCTTATCATCCAACATTTTGATATGAAATTTACGACCATTACACCACATAGCCTTGTGATGTTTCAACTACAACATGGAAAACAAGTAAAAAATGCATTGCCAATTAATAAATCTCATATAGGATTTAGTAAATATATATTTCAAAAATTAAACAAACCAAATACATTGAAAAATTGGGAAAAAACTAGGAAAATGTGGGTAAAAATTTTTACTTGGCTGTTTATCTTTTAAACCAAAGGATAAATCAACTTCCCTTGATGTAAGATCAGGAAATTGATCTCGATGATGATGCGTTGTTTTAATAATCTTACTCACTCTTTCCCATGATAACCTACTGAAGTATTCTTCAGTATATTCTATCCAATGCTCCATCCAATCAAGGTTGTTTGCAATGTATAAATGTAAAGCATCCCACTCTCGAGCAACTATATGATAGCATAACAATTTGATATCATTAATTAGCTATTGTTAATAAATAAATAATTTAATAAATGTGTAATATATTAAATCAACGTCAACATCTAATAATTACCTTTCACAGTCCTCATGTTACCTTTCTCCAATATGACTTCCCCTTCAAATTTGTTGATGGAGTCGAGATGCCAAATGCGAGGCACATTCATATTTTCTGCTAATTTAGGTAGATATTGACTAATATACACCATGCATTGATATACCATATATCCCTCAACCATATAACCCTTCGGACGTGCTCTTTGTCTAACAAAATCCTTCAGTGACTTCAACTGCCTCTCCACTATGCACATCGACCTTGTGTGTATTGGTCCACATAATTCAATCTCCTCAACTTGGTGTATGAGGTAGTGTTCTTGTGTATTGAAAAATGTTGGAGGTAGATATTGTTGCATTTGACACATTATTCGGGGAATTTCTCTCTTCCAATACCTTATATCTTCTTTATGGATTTATTTTGATGATAGCCACCTACAAATGTCGATGCAATAAAATAATATCAAGGCATACATAAATTTGCAAATAAAACATAATATGTCAATAAGTTCCACTAAAATCACATAAGAAGTACATTTTCCTTATAGAACAATACTTATCTCATGTATTTTCCAAGTACATAAATAATTTGTTTTATGTTGTCAAAGTCGTCTGGGAGAGATAAAGGTAGAACATACTGTAACAAAAAACAAATAATTATTATTTGTTTCCAAAAAATGTTTACCAATAAGGAAATATATTATAACCTACTAATTACCTTAATGAATTTATCTCTGTCATGTGTTTTAACCCCACCAAAATCACCTTTTTTCGTTAAGATATTTTGTATGCTCGACGAAAACCCCGTCAAAAACCTAATTTTTCGAATGACCTCTTTTACAATATTGCTCTGTTGCTCCATCAATAACCAAGGAAGACTAGTATTTTGTTCATGACCATCGCCATTAGAATTAATAATAACACTTTGCAATGTGTGATTAGCTTCCTGGATGTCACAACAAATCTTTCCAATTCTCTCTTTGTTGGTCCTTCCATCTAATATTTGCCATAACAATTCTGTTATGTTCTTCTCGATATGCATTGTATCAAACAGATGAACTATTTGTAGGTGCTCGTAGTATGGAAATCTACTGAATTGCATCGGGTAATTTTTCATTCCTCGTGGAAGACCATTCGTGCCTTAGCGACATTCATGAAACATCAACAAATTGAAATTAACACTAATTAATGGGACAAAATGAAATTAATACTAATGAAATTAACCAAACATTTATATAATATGTCATACATAAATAATTTGCGTACCTTGATGATTTCTAATATA
>JASDQU011379262.1:5579-19269 GCA_032191745.1 Picea mariana | reverse complement strand
AACAACGCTTTCCCTTCTGAGTTTCATCGCATCATCTCTTATGAGCTTTGATCTTCATTTGCTAACCCTCCTAAGCTTCATGTGCATAATCAGTTGTTGACATCAATGACAGTATGTCCAACACTTTATGGGTTGTAGGAATTATTGGGGTTACAAATTTTGCATTATATATTTTTGAGGTTAAGGGTTATTACAACCAAGGGTTTAGAAATTGTAAGAATTAAGGGTTAGTTGTTATAGTAATTAAAGGATGATGTTGATAAGAAGTTATGAGGATAGAGAGTACATGTACATGAATTTAGGATTATAGGGTTTACATGGATTAGGGATTGTATGAGTCAAGGATATTATATGCCAGGGATGATAGGTCATAGGGTTATGGTTCATAGCAGTTTAGAGTTCATTTCAATTTAGAATTTTAGTGGTTAGAGACTAGAATACTAGTGTTTATAGAGGTTAGGAGTTAATGGTTTTATAAGTTAGGGATTAGAATAATAGTGTTTATAGGGGTTGCATTTCAAATTATAGAGTTCAATGGATATGGGTCATAGAGGTTATGAGTTTTATAGGGGTTTTAATGTAAGGAGTTGAAAAAATGAAATGTCCCCCATGGTTCATTGATTTGTGTTCCCCTATTGATTTCTCAAATATCTCAAGGTTCCCTCATGAGAACCCAAGTGTATATTGGAGGTCAATTCCAAATTTTGGTGGGCATGATGATTCAGTCATACTAAACATCTTACCTTTCATGGCATTCATTTTAAGTATTGGCATTATTCATGAAAATGTTGTGATAATTTTTTTGTTGATAATTTTAAAAGGAGTTCAATGGAGTGGTTTGAACATCTTGGTAGAAGATAAATATCATCAATAATTGGTAAGTATCTAAAAGAACATACCATTAGAGTCTCAGTCTCGGTCTGGTCTGGAATGGTCCTTGAACCTCAGTCTCGGATGGCCTTAGTCACGGATACCCTCAGTCTCTACAATGCCCTCGGTCTCTGCAATGCCTCTCCACTTCTAGGGGCGAGCTCTCTGTGTCTCAATGACCTCCGTCTTTGCATATATATATATATATATATATATATATATATATATATATATATAATTACCCCAAGCCTATAGAAATATGGAATGTCGCAACACCTAAGGGAATTCAAGAATTCAAGGATTCCCTTTGTGAATATATGCCTTGGCAGCCTCCTAGGAAAATTTGCAAGGTCCTAGGAAAATTTTCAAAATAGATTACCCCAACTCATGGCGGCCTCCTAGGAAAAGGGTGGTTGCTTGCTTGCTTGTGTAGAATAAAATCATTTAGTGAGAAACATTGGTGGTTAGGACTCATGAATTTTGGTATTGCTAATGTGTTAACTACATTGAGTAAGAACAACACCTAGACACCACAACACAATCCATCTCTAGGGGGTCCTTAGCATCAGAGTTGGATAAGGACACCATTAGGATTATTTTTGCAGTAAGGATAGGTAGAGAGTCCCTAACCATGGTTGAGGAAGAAAAACAAGTACCTTAGGATCTTGTTGAATATTTTTAGGCTTGATAACCTTGAATAATTCCTAAAACCAACACATCACTCATTTGTAAGGCGTTCTTGAAGGTCTTCTTCATCATGGATGGGTCTTTGGAGTTTTTAAAAAGTGTTATGGTAATATTCACAACAATTATTTTAGGATGTATAAATGAACTTTCAATAAAGAATTGTTAAATGTCAAACTTAATGGAGAGATAATCAAACTTATCCCTAAATTAATGGGGTTGTAAAAATTGTTAGGTGTCAAACTTAATCAACAGATAATCAAACTTATCCCTAAGACAATAGGGGTCCTTTCAATTTTAGTAGGTGACATCTTTTTTTTCCATGACATCTTATTAAATTATCGCTAAAGCTTTGTTTTTTTAATCTAATCATTCTTATAACAGTTGAAGATACATAATTACGGATGTATCAAAATATGTATTCATGACAATATTTAAGTTAGAGAATGGACTATGCTCAAGAAACCACTCAACATACTTTGTTTATCAAGATTAAATTTTATGAAGTTTATGAAAGCAATGAATGGATTTTTGTTGAAGGAATGCTAATCAAGTTTGTATTTGGCCATTAGTTTTAAAATGCAATAAGAATAATTAACAATGTTTTGATTTCAATTGCTTTTGATTACGTGCTAGCAAGACATTGGACTCATACATGTTTCATACCTCTACACTTTCTAGGTACAATATTAAGAGCTAAAAATAATAGTAAGATAATAATAATGATACTAAAATTAAGGTTATAAATGGTTAATAATAATTTTAAGTCAAAGGAATCAATGCAGAATAATTAAAGTAAAAATGTCACCAACCCCACATAGTGAGCACTAGTGAATGGGGCCAATGCTAAAATTTCTTCAATATGTGTCTGTATGCATCGAAATTTGACATGGTTAGACTAGACACATGCCTTGATGATATGGGATGGTTTCAAGGCTCGAGGATGTATGGTGTCCCCACATAATCTTTGAGATCATCCACATTTGCATCAACATTCATCATGCACCTCTCATTGTCATCATTTGTCATTCCCTTATATAGAATTATTGTCGGAACTATCTTGAAATTTGACATGGAACTTCAAATACACCCATCAGAAATTTTTTCCACTGACTCCGCACAGTGAGCAGCGAATGGGGCCAACATTGAAATGTTTTGACATGGTTAGACTAGATAGTTTCCTTGAAGGTATGGGAGGGTTTCGATACTTAAGGATGTTTGATGTCCCCGCATAATACTTAAGGAGGGTTTGATTATTGAATTACCAAGTCGAGTTGATGTCGCAGAAGCTTCAATTCACCCACCACAAATTTCATCTTGCACCGACCCCGCATAGTGAGTAGTGAATGGGGCCAATGTTGAAATTTCTTCAAACTTTGCATGTATGCATTGAAATTAAACATGGTTAGACTAGACACATGCCTTAACGGTATGGGAGGGTTTCAAGACTCAAGGATGTCTGGTGTCCTAGCCACATAATATTTGAGATCGTCCATGTTTGCAACAACGCTCATAATGGGCGTCTCATTGTCAAATGTCGTTGTTTCCATTTGTGGAATCTTTGTTGGAACTCTCTTGAAATGTCATGGAACTTCCAATTCAACCACCACAAATTTCATGCACCGACCCTGCATAGTGAGAAGTGAATGGGGCCAACATTGAAATTTATTCAATATGTGCATGCATGCATCAAAATTTGACATGGTTAGACTAGACACATGCCTTGACAGTATGGGAGGGTTTCAAGACTCAAGGATGTATGATTTCATACAGAAACATTTTGAAAAAATTTCAATGTTGGCCCCATTCACAGGTCATTGTTTCCCATCATGTACTCTAGCCCTAGTACAATGCCTTTTAATAGTTGTTTTCTATAAATTCGATCGATCATCAAATTAAAATGAAACAAGGACGAGATGAGATGATATATAGAGTGGGTCTGTGAGTGATCTTTGAGTATAAATATGAATGAATGAACTTATGTTGGTTTCGAGAATAATTTATTCTCTACCAAAAAAGGCCAGCCATGTGAAGGTGGAAGCTCATATGGCCCCTCGCCCCCCCTCACATCGCTCTCAATTCCCTAATACCCAATATATAAAATAGAAAACAAACAAAAGCAACAAAGTAATCATGCATAGAAACTACCAAAAAAAATGAAATAAAACTTAAAAACATGTAATTAACCCACATAATTAAAAGTTATTTAAAACGAATAATTCATACAAATTAAAATATCTAGTTACGTACCTCATCGACCAATGCAACATTTGTATCATCCTTCTTCTGTATCTTCTTCTTGATCATCCAAATCGATATATGTATCAACATTCGGTTCATAAACAATGTTGAAAGGATTGATGATATCATCATCAAGAACTGGCGCATTGTCTCCTTCGCTTGGTTCATCTTCTCTGTCTTCTTCATCTGTCAACCCATATTCTTCCTTCTCTAGCTCTACATCATCTTCTTCTTCAATATCATATTCCTCATCTATAGTATACTTTATTGGCCTTCCTCTTGGATCATATCTAACAACAAATGACCAATCCCTCTTACCCGAAACCTTTGAGTAAAAGACTTGTTCACATTGATTTGGAAAAACATAGAGGTCGATTGTTTTTTCAAAAACTGTTGTTTTAATCATCGAAAATCCATTGGCATGTTGAATAATGTTTCTTTCCTCATCATGTTCATGCATTCGTAACCTATACCATTTGACATAGAAAAAAAATAATTTGAAGGAATTAAAGTCACACCCAATTATATCATTCAAAAACCCATAGTATCTATTTTCATATTCTCGAGGACATTTATCAATCCTAGAGGAAACATTAGTGACTTGTGTTGATATTGTGGTAGTTGTGGGAGGTATTAACCTCAATTTGTGACCTCTGACAAGATTAGAATATTCTGGAAGAAAAAAAATATTTTTATATAACCCTAGAAGAGAAGTCGGCTAAAGGAAATATTATATACTAAATAATTAGCACCCAGAATGAGAAGGCAACCCAAGTATTCTGGAAGAAGTAGTATAAATACATGAGGCCAGTCTTCCTTTTATCCAGACTTCTTAGAATTGCAGAAGCACACTTGTGCACACTACAAAAGGCCAGTTTGTGCGCAAGTCTTGGGAGAAGCTGCTACCGCTAGTTCTGAAATCTATATTCTCGGTCTTTCTGGGTTAGACGCTCTGATCAATCTTGGTTATCTTTGCTTGGTGCATTATCCTTGGTTGACTGTTGATCTTCTACCATAATTATTCTCTCTGTTAAGGTCAATGTGCTCGGGGGTTGCATTAGTGCCTATGGTTGGGTGACAATATTGCTATATTGTCTATGGTTAAATGAGCACATCCAATATTCTAACAGGTTATGGGCCCACACCTCCTTCATTCAATCTAAGCACTGGAAGGGAGATAATCCATAAGGATACTAATCTTGTTGAAGAACTTCCACTAGGGTTTCTAGCAGGTGCAGTTACTAAAACACTACCATTAGGGTTACTAGCAGGTGCAGTTGCAAAAACCCTAAAACCTTTATCCAACACCTTATGATGGAAAACCTTACTCAAGGAGAATATATTCAAGTGTGCCTTAGTCCAAAGCACCTCTTGGCACTTTCAGAAGGCAGAAATGTCAAGGTTGAAATTTTGGTTCAAATCTTGACCAATCATCAGTCAACCAAAGTCATGAATGAAAAGACAAGTCATCTACACTACTCAACACTCACAGGAACGCTTGAATATGACATGTGGATAATTGACAGTGGAGCTTCTAGGCATATGACAGGATATCAAACCAGACTCTCCAATCTAAATGAAAAGAAGACATCGTAGAAGGTAGAGCTTGGAGACAAAAACACTTACCCAATCGAAGGAATTGGTTAAGCCTATGTCAAGTTGAAAACATGTAACAATGCTCATTTGAGCAATGCCTTATATGTACCTGGTTTAGAAAAGAATCTTGTATCCATATATTTCCTAGAAGATAAAGGAAAAAGAATAGCTTTTGTAGATGTAAAAGTGTTATCTTGGCCTAGAGACTCCAGCATAGAGAATGCTAGAGTTATTGGAACCCATGAAGGAAGGTTATACAGACGACTAGAACACAATGATGAATCCCTTGTACATGATGAAGTCAATCCCAATGAAATTTGGCATAGAAGGTATTCTCATATCAACTATCAAGCATTACCCTTCCTCAAAAGGATGGTTGAAGGAATACCAGAACTACAGTCTACACATGAAGGAATTTGCAAAGGATGTGCTTTTGGTAAGAATGCCAAGAAACGATTCTCAAGCAACAATAATAGATCTAACGAAATTCTAGATCTAATACATTCAGATGTTTGTTGTTTGATTCCAGTCAAATCTCTAGGAGAATCCCTTTACTATGTAATCTTCATATACGATTACTCGAGAAAGACTTGGTTATATCTCTTGAAGACAAAGGATGAAGTATTCAACAAGTTTCAAGAATTCAAAGCAGAGATAGAGAACCTCACAAACAAGAAAATCAAGATCTTGAGAACAGATAATGGAGGAGAATATACATCTAAGGAATTTGTTTCCTTTTTCAAATCGGCAGGGATTAAGATGGAGCTAACTATTCCTCATAATCCTCAACAAAATGGTGCAGCAGAAAGGAAGAATAGATCTATTGAAGAAACTGTGAAGGCACTATTGAACTATCAAGGTTTATCTATGTATCTATGGGGAGAAGCAACCATGACAACAATATATGTTCATAACAGAAGTCCTCACTGCATATTGAAAGATATGACTCCAGAATAATCCTTCTTAAGAAAGAAACCTAATGTGGAACACTTAAGAATCTTTGGATGCACTGTTTACTTTCACATTCCCAAAGAAAAAAGGAATAAATTAGAACCCTCGGGAAATAAGGGCATATTCGTGGGATATAGTGAATCATCCAAGACCTATAGAATCTATATTTCGTAACAACATAAGATTGAAGTCAATAGAGACATAACCTTCAATGAAAAGATGGCTTTCACGAAATCCATAGAAGAAACTATAGAAGAAGAAGAGTATGAAGAACCTATTGAAGAAATCACATGTCTTCCAGAGAGTCAGAATGAAGAAATAGAACATCTTGATCATCCGATGCAACCATGTGAGACCATTGATTCAAACTTTGTACCCAAAACCAAGAAACGACCAGCTTTTCTTGAAGCTACCCTACAAGAAGCAGAAAGACTCAAGGCCCCAAGTGGGACCTTTAGAAAAAGAAAGAATCCCAAGAGATTCTCTAGCTATGCAACATGTATGAAAAAGCTTCTAGATGAAGAACCTACCACGTTTGAAGAGGCAGCTCAGAAGAAACAATGGAGAGAAGCCATGATAGAAGAATACCAGTCCATCATGAAAAATGATGTATGGGAAATTGTACCTAGACCTAAAGAAAAATCAGTAGTAACTTGAAAATGGGTCTATAAGATCAAACATGCAGCAAATGGAAGCATGGACAAATATAAATCAAGGTTCTTAGTTAGAGGGTTCTCCCAAAAGGAGGGATAAGACTATGCCGAAAATTCACTCCTATTGCCAGATATACTTCCATTAGAGATATTATGTCTCTTGTTGCTTCCATGGGATGGAGTTTACATCAAATGGGCGTAAAGAAAACTTTCCTCAATGGATCAATCGAAGAAGAAGTATACATTGAACAACCTCAAGGGTTTGAAGTACATTCCAGAGACACTCATGTTTTTGGACTAAAGAAAGATTTATATGGACTCAAGCAAGATCCAAGAGCTTGCTATGCCAGAATAGACAACTACTTAATGAGACTTGGTTTCTCCAAAAGTCATGCAGATCCAAATATTTACTACAAAGTCATGAACAATGCACCTATGATTCTACTACTATATGTCGACGATCTATTCTTGACAGGTGAAGAATCTCTCATCATCCAATGTAAAAAGGAACTAGCTTCTAAGTTCAACATGAAATATCTTGGTCTCATGCATTACTACTTGGGACTAGAAGTATGGTAGAAGCATGGTGAAGTATTCCTTGGACAAGGAAAGTATGCAATAAATATTCTTCAGAAGTTTGGAATGATGGATTGAAAATCCATGGACATTCCTATGACCAAAGATATAAGAAAGGTAAGAGACTCGGATTCTAATCCAGTAGACCCGTCCCTATATCAAATATTGATTGGGTTATTGACGTATTTAGTAACTACTCGACCAGACATTTTCTTTGACGTAAAAACACTAAGCCAGTTCCAGGTGGAACCCACACATGAGAATTGGATAGCTACAAAGCATGTTCTAAGATATATTCGTGGGACACTAAGCTATGGTTTAAGATATACCACATCCAATGATATACAACTTCATGGATTCACAAATTCAGATTGGGCAGGAAGTGAAGAAGACAGAAGGAGTACTTTAGGGATGTGTTTCATCTTGGGCTCCGCTATGATATCTTGGGACAGCAAAAAACAAAAGTCTGTCGCACTCAGCACAGCAGAAGAAGAATATATCGCAGCATGTGAATCATGTACAGAAGCAGTATGGCTGAAAAAGATGATTTCTGGATTATTTGATCAGGTTTCAGATTCGACCATAATACACTGTGACAATCAAATTTGTATAAGGATATCATAACACCCAGTGTTTACTGAATGGTCGAAACACATTGAGATCAAATACTAATTTATTCGAGATAAAGTCCAGGAAGGAGAAGTGAAGCTCCAGTATATCCCCACAGATGAGTAGACAAAAAATATCTTGACAAAGCATCTGTCCAGAATAAATTTTGCATACTTACAAGACAAACTGGGGATCATGGAAATAACTCCCTTAGCTGAAAGGGAAGAGATGGATCTCCAGGTTGGGAGGGAGCATTGACATATCATTGATTTATGGACATTCATTTTTCAATTTGAAAAGTGGTCCAGGATGAACAGTTCCTTCCCAGTTTGGAAAGTGGTTTGAGATTTCTGATGGATAAGCATTTTCCAGCTCAGAAAATGGTCCAGATCGAACGGTCATTTTCGTAATGAAAACGGTTCGATGGATTGTTGATGTACCATAGAAAACGATTCCCATTGTGGCCAGTGTGGGGGAATGGTCTAGGATAGTCTTTCTTCTTGACGGTCACTCTCAGTAGTGGTCAAGAAGACTGGTCTGCCTTGCCAGATAGGAATTATTTCGAATCTCACAGTTGTGAGCAGTTTCGAAGAATGGTCCATTTTGGAGGTTGGTGCAGGATAGCCATTTCCTTAGGAAATGGTCTAGATAGTCATTCCCTAGGGTAGATTCATTTTCTCCAGGTTGCACTTTGTTTAGTACCGGAGGAATGGCCCAGATAAGTGAATGGTACAGGTTCAGAAATCAGGGACAGGCATTCCCTAGGGAAGACTCATTCTCTCCAGGTTGCACTTTGTTTAGTGACGAAGAATGGCCCAGATAGGTGAATGGTCCAGGCTAAAAAATTAGGAAATTTATTCTTCCTTGCTTGAGAAAAATAGTCCAGATAGCCCATCATTGATGGTTTACTCTCTAAGGGCAGATACTCTTCCATATCTCACAGATGTGAGTGGAAGAATGGTCGATATGACTCAGTTTATATCATGATATTGTTTCTGTGCAGGTTGATATCAGATGATACGATTGCTATGGAGTCTATATGTATCTAGACACTAGAAGTATGTTGTTGTGGTGGATATGTTCCACTGGTTGTGACTATGTGTCACAAATTAAGTAATTGTGTACTACTATGGATAGACACAGTCGTGTTCTATCAGTTGACATTGTACTAGTTGTCATGGAGATTATCCATTTGGATTATAATGATGGTTCTCTCGATTTAATTAGTCTGTGTGGCTATAATGATGCTATCAGTTGAATGGTTTGTTTGTGCCCAATACCATTATCCATTATACCTCTCTAGCTAGGAGGGAGTGTTGATATTATGGTAGTTGCATGAGGTATTAACCTCCATTTGTGACCTCTGATAAGATTAGAATATTCCGAAAGTAAGAAAAGATTTTGATATAACCCTAGAAGAGAAGTCGGCTAAAGGAAATATTATATACTAAATAATTAGTACCCAGAATGTGAAGTTGGCCCAGGCAGTCTGGAAGAAGTAGTATAAATACAGGAGGCCAGTCTTCATTTTAGCCAGACTTCTTAGAATTGTGAAAGCACACTTGTGCACACTGCAAAAGGCCAGTTTGTGTGCAAGTCTTGGGAGAATTTGTTGCCACCAATTCTAAAATCTATATTCTCGGTCTTTATGGCTTGGACTCTCTGATCAGTCTTGGTTATCTTTTCTTGGTGCATTAGCCTTGGTTGGCTATTGATATGCTACTTAAATTCTTCTCTCTGACAAGTTCAAGGTGCTCGGGGGTGGCATTAGTGCCTATGGTTGGGTGAAAATATTGCTATATTGTCTATGGTTAAACGAGCACATCCAATATTCTAGCAACCTGGAATACTGTAGTTATCCCATTATCAAAAGTTTTTCTAGTTTCATCCAACTATTTGATGCGAAATTTACAACCATTGCACCACATAGCCTTGTGGTGTTTCAACTGCAATATGCCAGACATGAAAAAGATGCATTGTCAATTAATAATAAAAAAAGTTATAAAAATTGGAAAGCATAATATGAAAAAACACACCTATAGTCACATTAATATAAGATAAAATAAATGAATAAAATGGGTGAATTTGCTTGCCTTTCCATCTTTCAAACAATATGCTAAATCTATTTCCCTCTGTATAACATCAGAATATCCATTACGACGAGCTTCTCTAACCAATTCAGACAATTCTTTCCATGATAACCTACCTCCATGACGTTATTCACATCTATCAATCCATACCTTCATCTAGTCAAGATTGTTTGTAATGTATAAATGTAGAGCACCCCAATCTTGAGCAACTGACCGATCAAAAAATCATAATTCACCAAAATTATATATTATTTATAACCATGGTAAATATTAATAAATGATGAAAGAATAAATATTAAATGAGTACGATCATATACACAACAAAATGAAAAAAATTATATTTATTAAAAATATCCACAATTTAATAACCTCTCACTTTCTTCATTGTACCTTTCCCCAACAGTTTCTCCCTTTTAAAATTTTTGATGGAGTTCACATCCCAAATGCAATCCACTACATTCATAGCTTGTGCTTCTAATTTAGGAAGATATTGACTAATATACACCATGGATTCATATACCATATATCCCTCTACCATAGAACCCCCAGGAAGTTCTCTTTGTCTAACCAAAGCCTTCAATGATTTCATGTGCCTCTCCACCATCCACATTGACCTTGTGTGTACAGGTCCACACATTTAAATCTCCTCAAATTGGTGTATGGGGTAGTGTTCTTGTGCATTGAAAAATGATGGAGGTAGATACTTCTGCATTTCACACATTCACCAAGGAATTTCTCTCTTCCAATACTTTATATCATCTTCATGGATTTCTTTCAATGACAACCATCTATAGATCATGACGCAAGAAAATAATATGTTTCAAAAAAACATATAAATACATATTACATTACAAGTAAAACACATGTCATCAAGTACACCAAAAAATTGATTTTTTTTGTTTTGCATATATATTGCAGCTACTTACCTCATGTATTTTCCAAGATCATATATAATTTGTTTGACGTTGTTGTCAAAGTCGTTTGGGAGAGATAGAGGTAGAACATATTGTAACAATAAAAACGAATCGTTACTTGTTCAAAACTAGACAAAAAAACAAAAATATCAAAAAATGTATACGGCCAATATACAAATATGAATACTAAAACGATTAATTACCTTAATGAAGGTATGCCAATCATGTGTTTTTACCCCACCAAATTCACCTTTCTTCGTTAAGATATTCTTTATGTTTAAACAAAAATTTGTGGGAAATTTATTTTTTTGAATGACCTCTTTTACACCATTGCTTTGTTTCTCTGTTAATAACCATGGAAGGTTATTTTGGTCTCCATCATTATTTGATCGGATCACACTTTGCATTGCATGATTGGCTTCCCGAATGTCATTACAAATTTTGACAATTTTTTCTTTATCCCTCCTTCCATCTATGATTCGCCATAATGTTTATTTCACATTCTTCCTGATATGCATTGTATCAAATAAATGAACTATTTTTAGGTCCTTATAGTAAGGAAACCTCATGAATTGAGTGGGATAACATTTCATTCCTCATGGAATACCATTATTACTACCTTCACGATGACGACATTGATGAAGC
The DNA here is from genome assembly GCA_032191745.1 of Picea mariana. NCBI lineage: Eukaryota > Viridiplantae > Streptophyta > Pinopsida > Pinales > Pinaceae > Picea > Picea mariana. The sequence continues at coordinate 7,440 of JASDQU011379262.1, read as the reverse complement.
ATAAAAAAAATCANCAAATGCGGTAAAATAAAATGAATAATTAAAATAAAATTTCAAAACATGATTCCATTTATGATACATAAAAAAAGTGTGTACCTCGAGGATTAATTATGTCATATGCCAACTTCCATAGGCGAGGTGTCATTATTTGTGGTTTTAGTCCAGTTTCTTGTTTCCCATTGAAAATATATTTTTCAATAGTACGATACTTATGGTTCTTAGAGAGGAAGTGTCTATACTCATCAAACACCTCCTTTCCTGAACTTTTTAACCGAAAAGATTTCATCTTAGGACCACAAATTGGACATGAAAATTTACCCTTTGTTTGAAGACCTGCAATAGATGGATTAATGTGAATTATTAATATATATACAAAAATATTATTTAAACAACATGCATGATATATTCAATTAATTATATACTATTCAAACGTGCAATATGAAACGTTACATACCATAGAAATGTGTTACTCCTAGGGAATCATGAATTGTCCATAAAAGTATTCCACGACATTGAAATGTCTTCTGCCCAATTGGTTTACAGATGTCATACATAGTGATTCCCTCCCATGACTTTAGTAGCTCGTTGATAAGAGGTTCGATATACATATTCATATATTTAACTTGGTACTTACCTAATTGTTTGAAATTACACGAAATTACTACCATGGTATGTATATATATGTAAATAAATAAATAAAATATGTTATGCAAAAAAAGAGAAAAATGAAAAATTTAAATTCGAAAAATTAATGTAAACAAATACTTGGAATAATCATTGTCAACATTATGTGCTCCCTCTTTATTGACATACAAGGAGGAATGTTATTGTTGACAACAAAAATAGGCCACACAGAGTAAACACACTAAAGCTCTCCAAATGGATTAGCACTGTCAGTTGCCAATGAAAGCGTAACATTACGAGGTTCATCTGTAAATTCTGGCCATTTTGCAGCAATTCACTTAATTGCATACCTATCTGTAGGCATTCGAAGAATGCAATATTCAATTATATTTCATGCATGGTAATCCATAAACTGTGCTATTCTTTGGCACTTGAACAGTCGTTGAAAACGTGGAATTATGGGAATATGTCGGAGAACCTTTAGAGGGACCATTTTTGTTACTTGATCGATTCGATATCTACTGACACCACATATCGGGCATTCTGTTTTTGACGCATGTTGTCCATAATATATAATATGATCATCGGTAAATGCATCTATACTTTGATACTCCATTCCAATGTCTTTCATAATGGCATGCAAATCTTGATATATGTGAGGTAAAATATTTGACGAGGGTAACAGAAATTCACCTAACAATCTAAAACATAAAAAATAAATAGTTAATGTAAAGAATAGTAATTGTAAATATTTCATTTTTATTTTACACATTAATTAACACTAAAAAAAATGGGGAAAAGTCAACCTTTATGTAGATACGAAGAAACATATTACATATCTTAGGATCTGTGTCATACAAGTGTTCAACAAATGATTCGTAACTTTCAAGTTCACTAGCAGCAATGTAGTGGAGAAAATATTTGCTCTTGACCCTTTATAAAGTCGTTTATTTTCCTTTTCAATCAGAGGTTCATCATAAATACCATCACTACTATCCCCATGATCCTCATTTATATGATCGAATAAGTCTTGAATCATTTGATTTGTCCCATCATCTTGAACTATGTTATTATTGTCATCTACTTCCATGGGATCATTAACTTGATATTCATTATCTACTTCAAGTTCTTCATCTTGTACTGCAACATCATTTATGCTACTACTTGGTGCTTTGTGTTGGAAATTTTTTATTTTTGGCACACTAGTTCAATGGGACTAACACTAGTTCAATGGGAG
>JASDQU011379259.1:9774-22556 GCA_032191745.1 Picea mariana | reverse complement strand
TAGAAAACACTCAAAAAAAACTTAAAAAAAAAAAATTAAATAAAATATTAAAAAAAAGGAAAAAAAGGAAAAAAACCCTAACCTAAAGAAAATTTAATGTTTAATAAATCATAATTTTAAAATAAAAAAATAATACAAAATATATAGAAAAATATTCAACAAATATTAAAATGCTTAACAAATTTTAATATTATATAGAAAAATATTTAGCAAATAGTAAAATGCTTAACAAATTTTAATATTAAAATAAATTAAAGTGAAAACCAATTAATTCACATATAAATGTTTCATCAATATACAATTTTTAATCTAAAATTTATAGAAAACTAATTATTAAAATAAAATTATACATAAATAAATGCAATTTTTTTATCAAAAAACATTTCACCAAAACTACATTTTAAAAATTAATTATTATCATGCTTAACATATTTTATTTTCAAAGTGAATTTTAATTAAATTAGAAATTTCAATTTCTAAAATGAATTTTAATTAAATTAAAATTTTTAATTTCAAATTCCAGGCATTATATAGAAAAAATCTAATATTTATTAAATTTTAATTTCAAAATGCAAAAAACACTTTATAGATTGTGAATATTAAGATATTTAAATAAAAACATACCCCCTATGAAGGGATGAAAGAGTCCTACTCACTCTAGAAGTACAAAAAAAGGGCCTTACAACCAGGGGCAAATATCATTTCTAAAAACTGGACCATGGGTTGGGCGATACCCAACATTGCTCGCCCCGTAACTCTCACTTCTATATATATGTTTATATATATTATATAAACTATACATATAACTATTTTTTTATTTATTTTTATAAAATTTAATATTTAAATTAGTTTTTAATGAGTTTTAATGTAATTTTTTTGTTATTTTTAAAATAATTTTAGGTTTTTTCTATTAGTTTTTTTTTTTTATTAAAAAAATTATTTTAGGATTTTTAATTTAGTTTGTATATATATTTTTGTGTTTTTGTGTTTTTAAATTTTTTAAAAGTGTTTTTTGCCATAAATTTAATTTTTTACCTTTTTTTTTTTCTTCATTTTCTCTTAAATTTTATAAATAATTTTAATTTTATTTATTATTATTTTTTTTAATTTGGTTTTTTAAGTTTTTTTATTTTATTTTATTTTTTATATTAATTTGTTTTTTTTTTTTAATTTTAATTGTTTTTTTTTTCTTATTTTTTTAAGTTTTTAATTTATCAAAATAAATTTTAATTATATTTGTTTTCTAAATATTTAAAAGTAGTTTTATTTTAGTACAATTATTTTCTACGTATTGAAGTAATGGTGAACAATATGTTAAAAATGATGTTTTTTTACCACATTTTAAAAGTATGGAACAATAAATCAATTAAGGAGACAATTACATGAAAAAACATAATTTCAAAAAAGTAAATGGAAAAAAATATTTATAAGATTGAAAGGAGCATGGAAAAATTACTAAAAACATAGCTGAATCAAAAATAAAAATAAAAAATTTGAAAATACATGAAAAACAACCATTTAAAAAAATAATGTGGAAACATTCTTGATCGAAAAATTTAAAATATCGAAAAACCATCTAAAAAGGGAGGGGGGTGCTACCAGTAGCACCATTTTTTAAAACATGGTAAAAAACTTGACCCCCCAAAAAACGAGAACTCTGTAGAGTTCTTGTTAAGTTGGTAACTATGTTGCCATTGATTCAATAGAAGGTTGTGTCATAGCCTCAGGCATTGAAAATTGCAATGAAATTGGAATCATCTCTTGTAGGAGATAGTGGAGGGATGGCGCATGTTCATATGCATTTAGATGCTCTGACAATTCAATTGTCGGAACTTCCAAAAGGAAAGGAGAAATGACTACAAGTCTGGTGTACCAAGTGTAGAATTGAAGGCCATCACAAGGATGAATGCCTAGAGTTCGCGTAGTATTTTGAAATTGGGGCATTGAATCCATTACTAGGAAGGGGGTATTGCGAGATATGTAATAAATGGGGCCATTACCCAACCGAGTTTCCATTACTATAGAAGTATCAGAGTACACCAAGGAACTTGTTTTGAATTTTTTGAAAGTTGGTGGGACATGAAGAGAAGGATTGTCACGTGTTCAACTTGATGAGGGAGCGCACTTCAGATATGTATAGGATTTAAGAGGAGAATATTGCAACGAAAGGGGGTGGTTTGCAATATAATAATCAAAGAGGTTTAAATCCACAGAAAAAAGGAAACTTTGGTAGAGATCGAGGAAAAACAAATTTTGGTAGGAGAGGAAGAGACCAATTATATGTTATAATTGTAACCAACCAAGACACTTAGCCCTACCCGAATACATGTACAATGTGCACATAATGTAGAGCACTGGGCCATACGACAAAATATTGTCCTCAACTAGTTGTGAAATGGAAGGCAAGAGGAAACCATAACCCAAATCAGAATGTCCAGAAAAATATCAGCTGAAAAATGCAACGAAGGAACAAGAATAATTGTTTTCACACACGGAGGATCTAGAACAAGAGATGATATGATGAATGGAGGGAAGAAGACAGAGCAATGGGTAAAGAAGTTAGTAATACCCTTGTCAACCTTTGATCCTCAACAAGAAAATGATACATATCATAGGGAAAGAAAATAAGTACCTGGAAAAGATTGGGGAGTGTCAACATCATCTATGCCTCATGTAGAAGATCACATTGTGCCTGAGAAGCCAATTGGAAAGGTAAGCACACTAACAGAATTCATAAGGAGTTCTGTAGAAATAATGAAAGATGAGATTGCGGTAAGTACACTATATGACATGATTGATCACTACACACAAGGAAGGGAAACTCCCATCGCACAAAGGGTGGTGAATCAAATACTATGCAAGAAAAGAACCAACGAAGAATTCAGATTGAATTCACAAATTGGGGAGTATGATGTGGATAGTTTTATCTTGGAAATAGGGTCTGACGTGAATGTTTTACCTAAGAAAACATGGGAGATGATGGGAAAACCCAAGCTAGTATGGTCTCGATTTCAGTTAAGGATAACAAATCATCACAAAATAGTTATGATTGGTCGTATGAAAGGAGGACCTGTGAACATAGATGGGGTGCACAGTGTGATAGACGTTGAAGTTATTGAGATCATGGATGACATTCAACCATATCCAACACTGATGGGACTGGAATGAGATTTTGATAACTAGATGATCATTAACTTGAAGAGGAGGGAGATGATATTTGAAGTTGGAGATTTGAAAGTTCCTACACCCTTTGACCCATTAGAAGGAAAGAGATACATAGAGTTAGACAAAGGAAATGACATTGACAACTTGTATAACATGATTGCACGTATGGATGATTATGTCAACCCTACTGCATATGGTGTGCTAATTTGGAGAAGTATTAGTTTGTGTGCATCAGAATCAGAGGAACGTCCAGAACATTGGCAGCAGAGAATGAATGGAGTTTCAACTAGACAATGTGCAAACATGACCTGATATTGTGTTGGATTGGAACAGAGCTATGTGACCCACCCAGGTACGATGGATTAACTGACATAAGTTTTTTTGTAAAGGAATTTGAGTTGTAGGTACCTAAATAACAATGGTTGTTAGCACTAGATGTTTACCTAAAAGTGACTCCAACCATATGGTGGGATGCACACAGAGAGGGAATAAAAGATTGGTCACAACGCAAAAGACTAATGCAATTAATATTTGGTACTTTGAGAGAAAATATTGCGCAGAAGTATACATGAGAGAGTGATCCAGTAGGTCATGTTGAGCATTGCAGGGATTTATGGAGTTTAGTACCAGAAACATAATGGATGCATAGATTTCTACACACAATGGACACAATTCCGAAGAATTGGTATTTGGAATTGGAAATGCATAGAGAGACAACAAGATGAGAAGAGTTGGCTCATAGGTTCAAAGTCACATTTACATTTGAACATGAATCTCCAATTATAGATGTAGCACTACATGCTATTCGAAGTAAGATCTTCTCCAAAGAAGGGTCAATGGATATTGTACCAATGTGAAGTGTGCACAGAGCTACTATAATTGTCCACTAGTTATTGGAGTGTTACAATGTAGCTAAGGAATAATATGAGGAAGAAGATCCAAAAAATGTACAAGTACCTGAGACAGAAGGAGAACGAGTAGTAGAAGGAACAAAGCTCGAGTTCGATGCATACAAACAAGCTATAAATATGCGGAAGGTAAACATTGGGACGATAAAGAATTCGAAGTTTGCACAGATAGGGGATTAATGGAGTGATGAGATAGTAAAAAATATTGTAGAATTATTTCATGAATACCAATACCTATTCCCAATGATATTTTCATAGATGAAGGGGATAGCAGGGGACTTAGGTGAGATGAAGATTCCATTGAAACTAGGTGCTAAGACAATGCGACAACAAACTTACACGTTAAATCCAAAGTACATAGAGAAGGCGAAAGTTGAAATAGACAGGATGTTGGATGCAATAATCATCGAAATAATCATCGAACTGAGAGAATAATCCAAGTGGATCAGTCCAATGGTAGTACAGGACAAGAATACTGGAGGAATCGTGATCTGTGTCTATCTAAGGAAGTTGAATGATGCGTGTTTACATAACCCATTCCCAACGCCATTCACTGATTAGGTACTGGAGAATGTAGAAGAACAAGAGACTTATTCTTTCACAGATGGATTCTCTGGGTACCATCAGATAAAGATTGCATAGGAGGAATGATAGAAGACTACTTTTGAAACAAAGTGGGGAAGTTATTAATATACAATAATGCCCTTTCGACTAAATAATGCCCCTGCAATGTTTTCCATGGTTGTGGTTGCAACATTCAAGGAATTTATTCATACGTTCATTTAAGTGTACTTGGATTATTGGACCGTGTTCAGTCTATTGAAGGATCATATAGAAGTACTTAGGCTGATATTAAATTGGTGTAGACAATGTTGTATTTTTTTTAACTTGAAGAAGTGTATTTTTTGCACGTCGTTTGGGATTTTGTTGGGACATGTAGTTTGCAAACAAGGATTACTAATGGGTCCAACCAAGATTGTAGTAATTCTGGAGTTGGAACCACCTACATCAGTCATATAGCTCAAGGAAACTCTGGGTCATATGGGATATTATAGAAAATTTATCAAAGGGTATGCACAGATCACAACACTAATGGAAAATTTATTGAAGAAGAAAGAAAAGTTTCAATGGAACAAGGACTATTAGAAGGGGTTTGACACCTAGAAGCAAAAACTAGTAACCACACTGATTCTGATCTTTTCAAATTGGAATAAAAAATTTCATGTTCATGTAAATGCATCATCCATAGCATTGGGCGTAGTACTATCCCATCCAGGGGAGGGAGACATAGATAACCCAATTTCTTTTGCAAGTAGGAAGTTGTCCATAACAGAGAAGAATTATACTACCACGGAACGAGAAGGATTGACAATGGTCTATGCGCTATAGAAGTTTAGACATTATTTATTGGGGTCTCACTTTAAGATGTGTATAGACCATTATGAATTAAAATACTTAGTGAACAAGCCAGTGTTGGGGGTCATAATATAAAGATGGCTACTATTGTTCAAGGAATACGATTTTGAGGTTGTAGTGAAACTAGGGACGTTGATTGTAGGACCAGATACTCTATCGCGCATATTATCAGGAGAAGATGCAAACAATTTAGATGACTTCCCAGATGCACAACTATTTTCATTTAATATGGTGGATGATTACTTCTTAGACATTGTGCAGTTTCTAAGTACATGTATGGCTCCATCATACATGATGGTTGAGAAGAAGAAACAATTGGTTTTGAAAGCAACACATTATGAGTTGATTGCAGGGAATTTATACAAGTTGGATGCAGATGGAATATTGAGATGATGTGTGTTGGAACAAGAAAGACCGATGACACTTGAAGAAGCAAACAATGTGATTGCGGAGGAAAATATGCAGGGAGAGAAACTGTACAAAATATTTTGTGCGCAGGGCTTTGGTGGCCCACACTTCACAAACATGTGAAGGAATACTGTTAATCATGTGATGTATGTCAAAGAGTGGAAAATCCATCCAAGAAGGATGAGATGCCTTTGAATCCACAAGTTACCTTGCAAGCATTTGAGAAATGGGACATAGAATTTGTAGGGACAATCATTCCACAAGAAAGAAGATTAGGGTCAAGATACATAATCATTGCGACGGAGTACTTGACAAGATGGGAAGAAATAACAACAGTTATAGACTGTACTATGAAGACTGTTGGGCAATTTTTGTTTGAGAATATAGTCACAGGATTTGGATGTCTACGTATATTAATCAATGATCAAGGAACACACTTTCTCAATAAAATAATTGTATCATTGGCTGAGGAGTTCCAAATTCATCATCAAAAGAGTACCCCTTATCATCATCAGGCCAATAGAATAGTGGAAGCTTTCAATAAAATCTTGGAGAATGCTTTGACAAAAGATTGCAATGTAGGGAGAGACAATTGGGACTTAAGAGTTCATGTAGTGTTATGGAATTACAACACTACAAGTAAAAATTTGACATGTCAAACACCTTTTAGTCTAGTCTATGGGAAAGAAGCAGTGATGCCAATGCATTTTGTTCTACCTAGCCTGCACATTGCAATGATCACTGGTCTATCGAACGATGGTGTAATAGAGGAGAGATTGGAACAATTAGTACAACTTTAGGAAGATTGGTTTGTCATAGGTTTCCATCGACAAGTTCAGAAGGCGAGAGATAAGGCATGGCATGATGGACATATTGAATAGAAAACATTTCAAGTGGGATATTTGGTATTAATATATGAAAACAAGTTCATGCAACATCCCAGAAAATTTAAAATGCACTGGTTAGGACCCTATGTGATTCAACATGTAACAAAGGCCGATGATGTGCATTTGGAAACCCTGAATGGAGAAGTCCTTGGAGGAATAGTGAATGCAAATCAGTTGAAACTCTATAGAGATGGATGATAGTCTGCGCAGTAATTTGAGTTGTGCCAAAATACATGTATCATAGTAGTTGTACTATAGGAGGAAGGAAAAACACAAAATCAAATAAAAAGTAGATATAGAAAAAAAAAGGATTACAGAGTACAAGGCATAGGATATTGCATAGAAGGAATGATTATCACACATTAGAATAAAACTATGTCAATCTAGAAAGTAATAAACAGAAGAAAAAGACTGCGAAGCACACATATGCAAAAGTAATAACCATTGCGTGGTTTGGAAATGACAAGACCATTAAAACTATTAAATCATGGAAATGATGGCTATGAAGCGAGAATGACAAGTCATAAAGGAATTGTGTAATAATAAATAGAAAAATCCACAAGAAATCACGACAGATTGGTAGTACGAGGGAAAAATCACATGACATATTTGGTAATAAAGCCACGTTTACCAACACTATTGGCAGATTGGAAAAGTTAGTTAAGGTGGGATGAGACATGTACAGTTGGCAAGAAGACACAAAAACAATGGAGGTTCGTTAAGCGTAAATAATTATTGCATGCAAGGAAGGGAGAACCAGAGAAAACCAGAGCGATCTGAGTGCATCAGAGCCGAGTTACAACTACCACAGAATAGTCACAAATCTAGTTAAGGAATCTTTCACATAAGAAAAATGGCCTCGCCAAATGTTGGAGCACCATTAGAAATAACGTAAAAACAATAAAAATTCCTAGTAGATGCACCAGAGGTCAAGGAAATAATCATATCTTCGGCTTCGTCTCCATAGGAAATATTCCGTAGAAATTAATCCCACCTAGGATGGATAATGCAACACCAATCAATGTACCAACAAATGGGAAATACCTATTGGTAACATCACCAGTCCCACCTGGAGTAAGCCTTGAAGGAGATATGATTGGAAATGTTGTCAGCCTCATGTTCATGGATCATGAAATCATCAACGAGAAAAATTCCCAGAGATGGCCAAGGAAAAATAATTGTGCGCCAAGAGCGTGTTGGGTATGTCAACAATAGTGTTGGAGAGACATTTTCAGGAAATAGGACTGTAGAAGGTGAGAATATTGAACTTGTTGGATATTCCACACTTCAAACACAATTTAGAAATCAACGCTTGCGTGAAGGCACTGCTCAAATGCTTCCATGGGGGGACATTGTGGCTTGATCCTCTAGTTCCAATTCATATTATGTTGATTGTACGCATAACAGGGCTCCCAAAAGCTGGAGAGGATCCGACCATTTTTTTCAACAAGATAGGAGAGTGATCCATGTCAGAGGAAATGAAGGAAAATTTCCAGACCCTCAAGGGGAAAAGGGGACTGTATATTAAGAACATCACTAATGACAATGTTCGGTTTGCAACATAAGTATTGGTCTGCAAGTTGCTGCGCAAATTCCAGAAGGATGAAGTACCAACTGTAGTAATTGCAATTGCATAAAAATGCGTCGAAAGGGCTCAAATGAATTGGGCCACCTTCTTGGTGAACAAATTTTTGCAAGATTGTATTGAGGCCTAGGAAAGGGGCACAAAATTTCACTATGTCTGTTTGTTGATTTTGATTATGTTGGTCGAGTGGAAAGAACCAGGTTAATATCATCGCATGGGAACATATGGCATATGAAATATGGCTGGGAGATGCCAACTTATGGCATGTGAGGATTAAGAGAAGACAACATGACACTAATGCCACATTTTTTGTATACTTGGAAAATATCACGTATCTAGTTGCACACACACCGCGCATATCAACCGCGATGGTGGAATCATATAAGGATATCACACGTTTCAAAGTAGGAATGGATCACATGTATGTGTAGGAAAAGAAGGACCTAATATGCTAGTGGTTACCAACCAGTTATAGGTTGACAACAGAGGATGTATGCCTAATTGTGAAAGACTAGGAGAAGGGGTGGAAAAACCCAACAGAGAAAATGGGGCACCCAAAATTGGAATAAGAGAAGGATAAGAGTGATGAAGAACCAGATGACGAGCAGGGGAACGAGAAAAACAATTGCGTAGAATAAATGTCTAGCCCATCCACAAGAGAAGTTCAACAAATATTCCTTGCGAAAGGAATCAAATGAAAGGATAAGGGGAAGGAATAAGTAGGAGGGGCGTGCAAGAAGAGTAAAGTGCATAAGAAACCCACAATTTATACTTTAACCAATGATGATATAGATAAGATCATCTACCAAGTATGGGATGTTGCAGAGGAAATCATGGAGGAAGCAAGAAGAGAAACAACAAAGAGTGCAGGATCAATTGAAATCACTACAACAACTCTTAGCAGTGCTAGCCTAGCAAAAGAGATCAGGACTGAGGGAGGACCATCCATACTTCTGGGAAAGGAAGTACAAGATACACATCCAACCTTAACCCAACTAGCATTTTGGCATAGAAAAATCTAGATTGAGACAAACACACTTGAATTTCCAAAGTCCTAATTACACAAACATGTGAAGGCGCTAGGACACCTGAACATAGTGATATCGAGGATGTCGATACAAATATTATAAGACTTGGAAATGGTCTTATTGCAAGAGATTAAGAACCGATGAAAGGAATTTCACTAGGAGCTGAAAAAAATGATGGATTAAAGAGCCCAATTATAGAAACAATATGACATTGCACTCCAATAGAAGAAGGAATTTGAAGGCTGAGTGGAAGAAGCAATGAAAGATAAGAACAAGGCCAAGGAAAGGGTAAGGAAATCCCTAAAGACAAAGGATGAAGTCAAAATTTTGGCGTAGAAAACTCAGGTGACTGTCTAGAAATTATACAAGGCCATTCTTGAAGTCCCCATAGTAGTAGAAGCTACTATGGAAGAACAAGTATTGAAGATTGACGATGTCATCAAGGGCTTCTGATCATAGATAGAAGACCTACAATTGCGTAGTGCGCTAGGAATTCCACCAAAAGTTCGATAAGGAAGAGAGATAAGGTGATGATAACAATTGCCAACATTAAGAAGATAGAAGAGGAGTGTGCCAAAATCTGTGAGGAGAGTGCACAAATTTGGACAAACTTAGTAGAATATCCCAAGATGAAGTTTGTAACGGCCTAGTTAAGAGAAGCCCAAGAAAAGGCACAACACACTTCAGATAGGATCACTACACTTCCACTAGTCGAATGTATGAAAAAAATATTGGCACAGAGGCAGTCATACCTGAAAGTGGAGAAAATGAGGGACCAACAGAAGATCCTTCAACAACATTTATGACTGCTACAGGAAGAAGCACTGAGGGTGATCAATGAACTGGCCATTGGAAATGAAAAGTTAAAGCAAGTATCTTATGAAGTAGAAGAGAAACTTATAGCCTTGATTGTGCCAGGGGTTGAAGAGATTGCATAAACAAAGGAAACAATACAAAGGGAGGTAGAGGTAGCAAAGGGATCCTTCCAAAAGTTCATTGAGGCATGGAGGAGCAGGAAACAAGCCTTAGTGGCTCGGGATGAGCAATAGGTGAGTATTGGGTACCTATTGGACATGAAGTTTTGGGATACAATTTTGGTAAAATATGAAGTATATAAGAAGTGCACAAAAGAGGAGCACAAAGGAAGAAGAAGAAGAAGGAAGACAAGGGAGTGCGCATTTGAGGTGCATCTAGAAGTTCAATGTGTTGTAAGTGGAATAAAACAAATAATAAAGCATAAAGAAGAATAAAGCAGAGAATAAAGTAGGCGAAGAAAGTGAGAGAAAAGGAAGGATGACATCTCTACATGTGAAATATGGAAGGAGGCACAAAAGCAGGAGGAAAATCATTTAGAGTGCAAAAGAAGCATGTAGATGAAAAATAAAGTAAAAGCAGCCCAAACAATGAATTAACTAGAAGTTGTCATGCATTGCAATTGGGTTTTGGGAGTAACCAAACAGGGTTTAAATGCATAGAATGTATGTATAAATATGTAATGGGTTGGGAGAATAGGAGTTCTTCTTCCTAACAGGTTTTGGGTTCCTCATATTGAGTTCTATGATTTATACTATTATTCTGTAAAAGAAAGGAATCAATGTTTGAATGTAAGGGATGATGCAGAGAGAAAGAGAGGCTTGCACTGTAGAACGGCTAGGATAGGAGGAATGAAAGATAACCATGATGTATCTTTGTAAGTGCATTACACAAGCCTAAAGAAATTACCAAAAGCATAATAAAGAAGCCAACCATTGTGTACGTGGCCCATAGTTGGGTGAACCATGTTAACGCTTGTGTCGAATGTCTTTTATGTGATTGTTTATGATTTCTTTCTGGATGCATAGAAGAATATATTTGTCCTATGATTAATCATTGCACAATAATCATAACTATTACAGTGATGGGTTATGTGTTAATATAGAATATAGTGATATTATGAATCTGAAATCATTAAGTAGCTAATAAATAAAAAGGACAGAGTAACGCGCATAGAACCAATAAGTAAAGAATGAATAGAATGGTCACCTCCCATCCCCTCACTACTATAGAAACCTGGTTCTTCCAGTCCCAATAGATACCTTGAGTGAGACTTCATCTACACAAGCAAGTGATGCTGAAAGGGGTAGCGTCTAGTGGGTTTTGTTGGTCAAATATAGATCGAACCTAGGGTCTTACAAATTGCACACAGTGCCAACAACACCTTATAATTTCAAGAAGCAAATAAGGTAGAATTTTGCACATGATATCCATGTCAATATTTATCAAGTTTATTTGTAAGAAAGTATAAATTATGAAAGCATCTTACGTATATCATTTGCTAAATTAAAATGTGTTATATATACTTGAAATTTGTAGTTTTCAAATTTATTGTACAAAAAATACACTTGTTTTTCTATACATCTAAAAATATATAGTTTTACAATGAAACCTTTTACATTTTTGTTTCCATCTATCCTAGATGTGGATATGAGGTGGTAATTACAAAAGCTGGAAAAAGTTTGAAATATAGGTTCCTGAGTTTAATCTAGAAAATTGTTAATTGACTTGATCCCTTGTATTTGCAATTGATTTCTACTTTAGTTGTTGAGTATGCATTGGAGAAATAATATTAATATTATGAAATATTTATTGCAAGATGTCATATCAATCCTAGGAGAACAAGATCTTCGAAAAGAAATGATAGAATGACTAAATATTCGGCTTGACTCTTTCTATTGTGCGGAAGTAAATGTGTGAGGACATAAAGGACCGCGGTGAAATTGTGGAAGCTTCAGACATAAAATTCATTGAAACGTGTGCGAAGGATAGAATGTGTGAGAAGAAAAAGATGTAAAGTTCTCCACACATAATATCATATTTAGCATTGGACTATGTAAAAATAAAGGCTGAAACATGTAGCATAAAACTTAGTAAAATGTAGTATTCAGAGGTGAGGATGCATCGAAAGAAATGTAAAGTGTGTCAATTCCAATATTTTCTAGAAGAAATGTAAAGTTTGTAGAGGATAAGATGTGCGGGAAACAATGTAAAGTGTGTGTAGGTTATGTTACATAGGGAAAGTGATTTTTTAAATGAGAAGAATGGAGCATTAAATAGAAGACCTATAAGCAATAAAAAAATATATCTAGAAATGGGTATTAGATTTCCACAGATCATAAAGCAAATAAGACAGAGGAATTGCCAGGTGAACAAAGGGAAAGAAGAGGAAAATAATATTTAATGGATGCTTGACTTACGAAGAAGAAAATGTTTTATTTATTTGTATTTAACTGGTTGAGTATCTACTTGGAAAAATATGTTAATATCGCAATATCTTCATAACAACATGCGAAAGAATGACTAGGGGGATAAGAGTTTGGAAGAGAAATCATAGAATAAATAAGTGTTT